>JAUKPT010000452.1:0-20019 GCA_032273505.1 Nanomia bijuga
AGTTTAGATACTCAATTCAATATTGGTTTTTTTAAGTCCGTTTCACGGCCCTAATTTGATGGCTGTATGAACCCCTGTTAACGTACCTAAATTAAGTATCTTTTAATGACATTAATTAGCTTATGGAAATCTTTAATGATTAGCCGAGATCCTTAACCCCCCTAAGCATATGACGAAAGGTCTCGAATGAGTATCTTTCTTCTTAGTTATCTAATTATCTAAGGTCAATTAATATTTTTTCATTTTTCACAAGGTCTTTTGCTATTTACTTACAACTGGGCGACGTCAAATGATCTAATTGCCATGCTGACAAAATTATAATGATTCTTTTTAGTCGAGTTAATTAACCGGTTGTGGATGACCCTCTTTTTATTGATTCCATAAGACACCCAAAAACCTGTCCCACAAAATGGGTGTACATTCCGTTGAAATAGGTCTTAATGACTAGGCGTAACAATCAAGACTCTTGTTCTAAAAGATCTTAATTTAGTAAAATGTTGTAATGAGAGTTTGACGTTAGTAATACTTTTTTCGCACTGTTTTGTCATTTTCAACATTTCAAAATCCCTTTATCGAATGACCCTTACTTTCTTAGTGAATGCAACTTGTTTATCTCTCCTAATGCTCTTTGGAAGTATGTGCGTATTTTTGCGGGGACGATTAAGTTGACTTAAATATGACATCATTTAAGCCTTATAAGATTATAAAATTCCTATATACTAGACGGACGAAAATATCGTAGCTTGTCCGCGAGGAAACTTAGATAAGGTTTTCTGCTAAACGGATATTTGGACGCCATAAAGAGCCATTTATTGCGATAAACAAGTATGATCAACAATAAGCTGTATATCATTTTTGACCGAATTTGACCATCATGTGGCAAACACATTGTAATGTGTTGAGTGGAAAAGGAAATAAAGTTAGGTCTAGGGAGGAAATGATTCAAATATTTCCATATCATATTAGAAAATAGTTTTATCTACGTTATGACCAAACACGAAGATTTAAAATAATTCATATCTCACCCGGGATAAGATAATCTAGGCATCTGTTTTCGAAGTTCGACCACTCTTGCTCTTAAGAAGTGTGGCTTATTACTCTTATGTAAGTAATGACGCATTCATGGCCTACTGACTGAATACACGGGCTGACGTGTTACAGTGGATGGGTAAATATCTCAAAAACGGCGCAAGATAATATGCTTCTAACTTAACATGCATGATTCTGAGACCGGTTAGGGGTCTCATACCACATATGAAAAAGTATCGAAAAAATGGGGAAAATATGGACGGTTTCTTTTTTACATTGATTTTTCCACTTATTTTTAATTGTTAAGATTTTGTATACAAATGAGGATATCATATGTTCAGTTGTGTACCAAATTGTGTACCAAATTTCAATTGACAAAAAATAAGGTACTTAATAAGGTACTGCGTGTGGCCCTAATATTTTGACTTGTGAAAGCAGTTAAAAGTCGCAGAAAGAAAAGACAATAGGCCCGACTTTAAGGTACTATCTAGAAAATTGTTCGGATGAAGTATCCGATCGAAATCTTATTGGGTCGGATAACTGTTGAGATAGGTCGGATAATATCCGATATCCGGTCGTTACTTTAAGCCTTGCAATGTTAAGCAAATTGGGCTGAAACGTGACTTTAAAGACAGCAACATCTCTTCCGGTTTGAAAGAATCGTTAAATTGACAAGCAGCTTACTGGCTGAAATTTAAGCAATCTGTTCTTATTTGGAGTAGCTGGTAGATGATAATCAGGACGCTTTATTGAGTTGAAAAATTAAAGAAAATTGAAAGTCAATAGAAAGTTTCAGACCGAATACATAATCGTTGTTTTAAATAATTTTGATAGAAATAATTTTGTTTCGACAATCCTTGATTATGGCTTCGTATACAAACCAATTTCTATTCCGACATAAGGCAAGGGATTCTGTAAACTGTCTTAAAGAAGTTTTAAAGAAGTCTGAAAGAAGTTTAATTTAGGGAAATCGGAAAATAGGTCGGCGGAAAAGGGTTATTAAGGATATAATGATGTTGATCGAAATTAACCTAAAAATAAATACATTCCGTAACTTTTGATTTGTCTAAAACCCCATTTGTATTTCTTTACGGCAAGAACTTTTATTCAAATCTTTCGGCGACGCCGTCACGGCGGCAAAATAATAGGATGTTTCGGCTGTTAATCTTATACCTCGATTCGAGATGGGGTTTTATCTTAAATAGGTTTAAGATGAAACACCATCAAGATCACAGTGATTAGCTTTCGAAAATGGCCCTGTGGCGAACGACATTGAGATAGGAGCGAGGATTTTATTTTGTAAGAAAGTTTTTTTATTATAAACAAGAGTTTCTGATGCTTCTGATTGCTGTCACTCGGCGAAATTCGACGTCCGATTGCAAATGATTATGTACACAGACTACCAAGATATCTTAGTAGTATGTGGCTTCCACTATAAGTTAAATCTAAGGAAAAGCCTTCTGAACTTATAAGTGATGATTTAGAACATGCCTATGTGTTATAGAGTGGCGCTCATCTAACTCACATCTTCTCATTGTCATTTGTCATGTGTAGATAGTTGGTTGTTCCTTGTAATACTAATTTAATTAGAATGTTATGTCTAGGGATAGTAAATAAATAAATAAGCTAGAAAAACGTGTATCAGTTTGATACTGTGTGGTTTGGCGAGATGAAGAACAACTAAACAATTAGAAAATTGTAACAGAAAAACTTTGTTTTCATATCCTGTCGTGAGAGAGGTTCGAAATCATCAAATTGAGTTTTAACAGATTATGTTAATTATTCTGGTTAGGCGATAATTATGCATCATTCCGACGTGTTTCCTGTATCTAATGATAAAGTAATATGTCAGTTGTCATGTTAAAATGAAGATTAAGCATGAATGAAACAGGCTACACCACACCTTGATGAAAAAATGCATTTGAATGTCGGAGGCTTTAGTAGGAACAGGAGCCCTTCAGAATTGGAAGAATTTCTTGAAGTATTTCTTATGAACAGAAATGACTTCTTATAATTGGCTCTTTGTCTTCATTACTTAACTAATAAATCATGCCATAGTCTTGATTTTCGTATATTAATATTTGTTAAAAGTGGGGTTTAAAGAGTAAGATTTCAAATCAACTCGTGCAAAGCGATTCAATAACTTATATATCTATTACCTATCTGACATCTAACACCGCTACCACAAACAGCAAGCACGCAGCGCAGCTCTTTTCAGCTTGGGGAAAACCCTTCCAGGCCGGGGAGAAGCCTTTTCAAAGCATTTAATCTGCATTTTCCTTACTCATTTGAAGGTTAATAAATGTTTTTTATGCCTGCGTGCTTGAGTCTTAATACCAACATAAAATATTGGATTGGTACACGATAAGTCTTGTTTTTCACTTCACGGGTTTTAATGATTTGTATGTCTCCGATATTAATCGAGTGTGGTAGGACATAATTACTAGAAAGAAAAAATAGTTACAAAATAATCATCTTTTTAGATTTGCTACAGATTGAGTTGATAAGAATAGGTCAAACACGGATATGGACGAAATGAATGCGATAATTAGTTTCTTCTTGAGTGTTATGTTTTTTATAGATCTTTATCTTGTATAATGTTAAACTTTCCATTAATAGGTAAACGAAGTGTTTTTTGGAGCTTCGTGAGAAAACTAGCCATGTTAGTTAGTTGGAAATGAGAATGAAAATAGGGGGAAGGAGAGGGCTATATTTAGGGGATGTTTATAAGTCATTACGAAGCAGAATTCCAAAATAAGTTTCGGGTTACTGACCTCTTTTCAGTAGGTTTTCCGCTAACTAATTTTAAATTTTTGTATGGTGTACACGCGTTTTTTATAAGAATAGTGTTTTTTGTGTTCAAGATGAATATTCTTTTCGGCCAAATTCATTCTAATTTATTCTTGAATACAGGAAGAGGAGGAAGGTCTTTTTTTACAAAATTTCTTTAATTTGGGACTCAAACTCAGGTTTTGGATTGAGTAAAAAACAAACCAAAAAAAACGAACTTATTAAAGAAAAAACTGATTTAAACTAAACTTGAGTTGCGTTTAAAAAATGTTTATAAGAAAATAGCACAAAATAGCTAATAGACTCAAAAAGTATGTTACTTTCTTCAGCTTTCTTTGAAAAGAGAAACAATTTTTAACAATTTTGGCTTTCGTGACCTGTTTAACTGTTCTTCTTCAGAATGAACAGCGGACTGGAAGACTAAATATACTTAATTTCTAGCGATTACTGAAATGTTTCTGATATTTAAAAAGAAAACCCCGAAAAGTAACAATTAGACAGCTTAATCGACAATCTATCATCCTTTAATCCTATGCGTAATATTGAGAGATTTGTCAATATTTCCTTTTTCAATTTATCCGTGGGGAAAACTCATTTCTTTTCTAATGATTAATTGACTAATCATCAGCGATTTGAGAAATGGTATGTTTCCTCATTTAGATATATGACTTTAATTGTTAATTCTTATGGGAATTTTATCGAGGTGTTGAGAACAATGTGATTTCGTCACAGCATGACGACACGACAAAATACTGGTATAATGGAGATGATTTGAAGTGAACCTCGCACCTGTTTTCGAAGACTCTGTCTTGTTAAATGTTTGATGACTTTTTAACACTTTGAATGGTGTGAAAGTTCACTTTCGAGGGTTTTATGTGATCACTCTCTTGTTTTACAAGAACTTAGTGGGAAGATCTGTGGAGAAAAAATGGAGCAAAAGATGCTCTATTGTCCTACCTGTTTCTTTTATGTTTAAAATCGACTAACTTCTTCTCTTCATAATTTATTTTCGTGCATTGACATTTTTATGAGTTTTTTCTTCTTCCTTGTGCAAATTTAGGCATTTTATCACACTGTTACTACAGTTACTACTGTAAGTACATGTTCCTTTTCCCCATCTATGCAGTCGGGATCAACTGTAGCTTTTTACGACATTGTACGACATCGTAGAATTCTACTACTTCTTAGAAAGCGGTTGATCCCTACTGTATGTGATTAAACATACAAATAAGCAAGAAAACAAGGAGGATATATGGCGAATGCATGGGATCATTCTACAATTTATTAAAACTATGAACATACAAGGCAGTCAGACTAAAGATCCTGAACAAACATCAAATGTTGTATTGTGCGTGGTGTAATGATGCACGAATGATATGGCTGGATCAGACATATTCAAGTTGCATATTTCCGACAGTCTAGACCCGCCGTTTGTGCCGTTAACATTAGTTTCGCTTTATCCAAAACTTCAATTACCTGCGCAGTACGGTGCGATCTTCTGGTAGTCAACAATGCTATCGTGAAAACATCTTCATATCTGTTAAATATGCAAATGGTGCGTGTAAGGGATCCAGGGGCAGAGCCAGGGGACCAGGGGGTCCAGGAGTCCATCAAGGGAGACTGTTGTTAGAGCACCTGGTAGTTTATATCATGATATTTCCATTCCCTTTATCATTCGATGCCCTTAGACGTCATTCCTGAGAATGCGCTTGTTAATATATCGCTCAGTCAACCCATGGGGTGTAGGGGTGCTACTATTGACCTTGAAGTTCCCCTCTGACCATGCTGTTCATATGATCTCTCGTTCAATTGTTTCGTAGAGTATGAATGGGTTCGAAAGTAACTGTAATACATACACCTGTATGCATTCCATCATTGAATGAAATTTTCGGGAAACAACCCAACGTTTGAATGAGCATCAAAACTCTGTTTTTTCTTTCATCAGACAAACATATAAACATTTGATCCCCACCCAATGATAATCGGGTATCTTTGTTTCCTAATGTTTTTCAAAAATATCCGTTTGGTCTCTGATGAGAACAACATTATCACCGACGCGAATGATAAACGAAACAACAAAGAAGAGCAATTAAATGAGATCTTTTCTACAGCATAACGACTTGTTCGAAAAATGAAAGTAATGTTTTCAAGCGGTAGGTTTCTTTAGAATAATACAACCATGGTCGTGTGTTGTTTGTATGCGTGTGAAAAAGAAAAATGTTAATGGAAACAACGAAGCTTCAAAAAACGTGGTGTAAACACTACTTAGCGGGTAATCTCTGTTTAAACTTTCATCGAACAATACCACCATGTTTCCGATAGATCGTTGTATGTGTATTGAAGATCGTTGGGAGACCATGTGACGTCATAATAGGGTTGTGGGAAACTTGACGCTGCTCTTTTATGCGTCAAAATGTAAATATTTCTTTTATTTCTTCATCTGTTAAATGGATCAGAAGAAAAATGAAGAAGAAAAAGATGTAGAATATATATTTCCGTTAACCCAGTACTAGATCAAATTCATTTCTTTTTTTTACTTATGGAAATTTGACCGCGGTGTGCTTTATGTGTCGATTTTCACATTCTTATCAAAGATCCCAAGTCATCAAAATTTAAAATGTTTTTTTTTTATGGGGGAAAAGAACAGAATATTTTACTAGGATAAAATGTCATTTGAACTGACGAATGGCATTAGACTGTCGAAAAAAACAATCGGGTAGAACACTGATTACTTCATTACTTAAAAGTTTGAAAGGGGTTATTATTCTCATGTCAATATTTCAGTGTTGAGGTAATAAACAACGATTTTCCGAAAAACCGTGGCCGAAAAGTAAAAAATCTTTGATATGTTGAATGAAAAACATTTGAAATCGACCTGGGTAGTCAGGTAAGATGGAACTAATCTATATATTAGCTATACTGTACCTTCAATTTTTACCGTACTCGTCCGTTAAATTTTAATAGATTTATGGAAAAAGGGTACAGTACCAAGCAGCTCTTGCCACTACTGGTTGATGGCAAGGCTCAAGTAAAACTAAGGTTTACGAGCAACTTGGCTGGGAAAGGCTTTCAGAAAGAAGGTGGGCTCATCACTTGTTCCAATTTTTTAAAATCACTCATGGTTTAACTCGTTTTTATCCGACTAGACTCGTACCAACTATGCAAAATACTCAACTCCGTAATTAGACACGTTAACATGAAATCAGGTGCATCACTAACCGATATAACAGGTTTCTTGCGTCATATTTGATAACTTTTTTGATAACCACATATCCATTCTACTTGCAACGTAAGACTCGCAACATACTAAATAAAAACAATTCGCTCTCTGATGTTGACTTTTATCTCAGCACAGTTGAAAATAAAGAAATTCCGTGTTCCACTATTCGTTAAAGATTCTAAACGGGTTTTCCCGTTCTGAAATTATTATTATCATTATTATTATTTAATCATTGCTATCATTTTCGTCATTTTTATTTACTATTATTACTGTTATCTTTAAGATAGTTTTCTTTAATCTACATGAGTTTCCTTCTTCTTTGAGCATATCTCAAACTCTTATCAGCATTATGCTCGGGTAAATCACTCTATGAAAAAGAGAACGAAATTTTTATACAATAGGATTTCTATGAGATTTCCGGAAAAATCATAGAAATTATTGTGAAGGTGTACGAGTGACTCGCCCCTCGATTGTGCTTATGAGCTAAATACCCATTCAAGAATGATAGAACTGACGCATAACTGTTGCACTGCCTTATGATAATGGAAAATAATCATGGTCTTGGGTAGTATATGGAGAAATTAGTGTAAAATAAATGTGACTACGGTTTTAAGTCTGTTTAAATAAACATTGCAGGTGTGAAAGGGATACAACATGTTGCTCTAGATAAGAAATGAAACACACATCTCATGTCTCATTTCACGTGCGGAAATCGTAATACCATTATCATTTTGAACGGAATATGTTTGATTAGCACTTTCAATTAATAAAAGAAACACGGCATTGGAAATGTTATATGTTTATTTTGCTTGTCAATTTCATCATGTCACTATGAAGAAGCAAAATTTCTAGAAGCCTCATTGAGTCGATGGAATCCACTCGTGAAACTCTTTTTACGTGGGTGACATTTTCACAGAATGATTTTTCTTTGTTTGAGCGTTTAAAAGAAGGGATACTATTTGAAGCTAATATGTCAGTTGCTAAAGAAGTATGTCGTTTGTTTCCTTGTTGTATTACAAATACTTGTTTCCATAATGTCGTGACAAAATGACTTGAGTATAGTCTTCGTTTGCATAATTCCCTCTCAAATTCCGTACATAATGGTTTCAGGTTTTCAAAGTATATATGTTAACCCTTGATATTTCATAACCTATAGACTACATAAAGGGCCAAAAACAAAAGTTACATATCAATATTAAGGAACGCGAGCTAGGGTCATATATGGGGTCATCTAAGAAAGACAAACTTCGGCTTAATTGTGTTTCATTTCTGTGGTTATTGAACAATTAGATATTGACAAATTGTTTATGAAAATTCGATCCGAGCCCAATTTGTTTCGCAGACACTTCTTACTGTTAGTTTCTTTTAGAAGTCCTGTTCTATAAGTCACTCAAGTAACATTTTTTTTTCTGTAAAAAAAAAATATGTATACCCCAAGTGCCACAAAATGAAATTGATTATTTCCTATTGTCATGATTCATGTGTCATTATTTAGCACTAAAAGATAAGTACTGGTCCAACCTGATTTTAGTGATGTATGGTGTCTTAGAATTTCTATAAATAAATTTTTTCTTTCTTCAATTTAAATTACAATCATAGGAGACGAAAAGTATTGGCTGTGATTTTAAATTGATTTTAAAAAACACTTAAAATGACAAAGAGAAATGACGATGTTCTGGAATCCACGTGCCCGACGATCGTGACTCTCCTTTGACGTTTCATTTCTCTTTCCATTATGTTACATTGTGTTAAAATTCAATGTTTATCAATTACAGTTCATCAATCATTACATTCATTAGCCAGTACCTACCCCAACTTAACCTTAACACTAAACATCACTTAACCGTTTCTTTACTTTTATGGTTTAAACCCTAATTGTCGATTAGTCTATTTTTTTCGTGAGTACTCGTCAATTTCAATTCTTTTCCAGTTGTGATACTGTTTAGATGTTATTATTTCGAAATGTGAAATTGTTATGGAGTTGTACGAAATGTAACAAATACATGGTGTTTCGTGTTGTTTGTGAAATGAAACACTTAAGTGCAATGGGAATTTTGGTTGACAACTGTCACGGATATAGAGATATGCGTGTGTAGATTAATTTCTAAAGTGGCTGTACAAATCTATGTTTTAAAAATAAAGTTGAATTATATGTGATTAATTGCGTGAATTGGGTTCAGCCATGTTGGGTGGGCGTGAAACAATTACTTGATTTTTTGCCAAATTTAGTCAATTTGTATCTTTTGTTGTTTGGGAGAACATACATTTCCGAAACTCATGCTGACAATATGCTGCTAAAATGTGCCTCTAAATCATTGTTTTTTTTCTTACAGTTGCATTTATAAAGTCACCTGTTTCATTTTTAGTTAATTTTTGATCCAGGTCATTTTCATGTTTCATTTTGTATCATATCTAGCCAATTACATTAATGGTTAATCACGTGATTTTAAGTCGAAGGTAGCACATGTCAACTTCCCGATAACTGGTCAAGTGGCTGTCAATTGAAACATTATGAGCATTGAGTTGAAACAGGGAAGTATATGTGCACGGGTGTGAGCATGCTTCACGGTAGCGAAAATTGTCACACGCAGAACTGTCTTCTCTTTACCTATCTTTCTATTTATAGAAATCCGCATTGTATCTTTTTTTTAGACGAAGCATGTATACAATCTTGAGGAACAAATATCAGTTCACCGAATTTTGAAAGATCGTTCTATAATCATGTTCCAGTCTTTACTTTACTAAGCTACGTACAACCCACGCCATTCACCCCTTTTGAAGTGCATTTGTTTGTTTCGAGTAATTGATAAATGTTTCGAGGCAACAATTTCTAATTGAATTAGTAACGATGATAATCTAACCACTCGGTTCAGATACAAGTTTTAGAGATTCCACGGGCACAATTGAAGTTATGAGGGTGGGGATATTGTAAGGATTTATACTAAAGCAGTAGTGGCTTAATACTCAAGAATCAAAGTTAAAGAAATTCAGGAAAGTTAGGTGTAGAAAAGCAAAACGATACAATGTCAAGTTGACCTACTATAATCGAAAGTTGAGAAAGTGTTCCTTGCAGCATGAACCACTTCTCAGATTCATGTCAGCTTTCTTTTTATTATTCAACATTGTTAATGGATTTTAACTCGTTTCATAAATGGCATTCACTAAGTTTCACTAAGTATCTATTTCGCTCTTCCAGGAGGCGTTTATTAGAACTCATGGGAGGTGTCTCAATAATGAGGGGGTATTTTAAGAAGAATATACTGTAATTAGCTCCAATTAATTCTGCTCTTTTTTAAAACAAGTCACTCACGACCTTCAACCAGAGATTTGAAATAAAACAATTTCATTGCACGTTCACTGTGCTCTCATTTTACAACTCATGCATCCCCTTTTTTCTTTTTGGTTAAAAGGAGTGTACAGAAGGTGCATGTGCGTGGAACTGTAACTGTCAACTCGACCTTGCATTATTGTTTTATTTACCCTTTAACACCTTTCAAATCATAAAATTGCACACAAGAGGTCAATTTGATGCTATCATGAGTACTAAGAAACTTATATTTTTGTTAGAAGCGTTTTACTTTGCATATTTTGTTGATTTATCTTGCAACTTATGCAAATACATTATTATTATTGCTGTTATAAGATCATGATATAAAATTTACTAAAAAGAATAAACAAAGTTTGACACTGTTTTTTTGAAACTTGGCACTAAATGTTCTGAATCTTGAATAAAGTTCTTAAACTCAATCTTTAAAATGTCTAAACTACTAATCATAGTAATCGAGAATTTTATCATTGGATTATCGTTTAAAAAGATTTATATTTAATCATTTGTTCTGAAATAGCAATTTCCTACGGGGTAGGAAGGCTTAAAAGGACATTATTTTCTTTGGATACTCCCAAAACCCTCCTTGGGGGGACCTACAGTCCCCTCGAACTACAATCTCTAGCCAAGTGCACTTTGTGCATTTGAATTTTGTGCACACAAAAAAAATACTGAAACTCAATCTTGATTGAGTAATTTTCGGGAGTAAACAAAGTGATAAACAAGCTTTCAAACCGAATAGAAACGATCATGGTTTATGTAACACTACTTCCGAGCTGCTAATCATTCTTCTTGTTTTCCTTAGTGATAGTCGATATTGCACAGTAGTATGATGTCCAGAGTAGATCGGTCCCAATTCCATCACTATATCTTCTTATTTCCTTGTCACGACGTCTCTTCTCTAGATCGATAAACAAACATTGACAAACAATAAAATGAACAGTAACACTTATGTAATTCCTTATACGAGAAGCTATGGTTGGTTGGTTTGGTTGGTTTGGTTGGTTGGATGGTTGGTTTTCAAAATGATATGAAAGAGGGAAACAAATTCTAATGAAAAATGAAATATTGGTAGGGATAAGGACTTGGTCCAATCACATCGTACTTTTTCTGCTTAAAAAAACAAACTGAAGAAAGGACAAACAAACACTTCTTGGAAGCACAAAACGACAATCCCAAAATTTATATAACACTACATCCGAACTTTAGATTGATTCTTATATGTTTGTCAGTGTTTGTTGTTTTCTGTCCGAAAATAAACTTGTTCAAATGGAGCACATTTTGGTATCCATTTTTATAAGTAAGACCTGGAAAAAGGAAAAAAGCAGTGGAATTTATAGCTCCTATCGAAGTTTTAATGATAATTGTCGAATTGTCTTACGTTTGTTGTATATACTTCAGAGTTAACGTTACTGAACATTGAAGTATCAAAGTCGTGAAAATCCTAAGAAAGAATCATGTTAGTATTCACATTTGGATCCATGCTCTTAACGTCTCTACAATCTAAATATATAGCAGCGGACCAAATGCCGTTTTAGCACCGCCTCTCATAGCTTGTTCTGTGAATTTGAATATTTGTTGATTTATTACTTCTAAAGGTGTAAAAAACATGATTTTGTATTTGCATTGCTAAATACAAATTCTAGATCTCTTCAGGGGATTATTTCGTCAAGAAACAAATCCTATATATTTACTACTGACTAATGTATCGGCAATTACACAAATTTTGCATTTTCTGATTATTTTTCTCAACTTGTTTCGTTTGAAATTAAAGTGCAGTGATTTCATGCGTAAACTCATATGATGTCGATAAATAAACTTCAAGCGTGTGACGTCATGCTTAGCATGAGTCGTATATTGCTTCATTTCTGATGGATGTGTCATTTACAGGTCATACTCCTCATTTAAAGCAGTGTAGATGAGTACCCACTAATTTTTCTCATTTATTGACACAAATCTCATTAATTATTCATGTAAATGACCAACTGTTAAACATGATCAGATTGCAATAAAAATGGGCATGGGTACTAAATCGAGGCCATACAATTCGAAAATGAAGGTTCCAAAATCTAAAAACAATGGGAAAGGACCACTAACAACACCTAGCAACCGTTGCTAAGAAGTAAAAAACCTAAATTTAGGGCGCAAAATCATGAAATCCACAAAATGTACCCCAAAGTGGGGTACTTGGGGTACAAATTCTTCTTACATAACAATTTCACTTCGTTCTATCGAAGATTGTCACTCAACAGATTCTTCCACTCTTACCGTACTTTACCGAGTTTAGTTAAAATTGTTTTGATTTGAAATAAATAGTTCACGAGATTTTTGACGAAACAATAGGATTCCTTAGGAAATTATACGGTAATTCTAATGAATGATTTTAATTGGGCAGAACTCTATGCCCAAAAGAAGAAACTGAGTTTAGTGGGGGGTCATAATAACCTCAGTTAACATCCTTTACTTAAGATTTGCCCCAGTGGATGGGTCTCAATGTCAAATTTCGATAAAAGTCATTATATTGAAAGTGAAAAGTTCAAAAAAGTGAATTTTTATAGCTCTTCAAAAAATTGTCATCGAGAGAAATCTTACTTCGAGTATACTTCATCACTTCATACTATCACGACTTAATTTCGTACAATTTGATATTTTGCAATATGTCATCAGAAAACACCATGTCCACTCACTACTGGTAGCTTTCTGTTTTCATCAACATTTCAACTTCTTTTGTTACTCTTATATGAAATTGACACAGTGGATAATTTCATTTAATGATATGTATTTCACAAACGAAGGTTGAACCTAGAGGGACTTCACTTATGTCTCACAAGGACACTGTAATATCATCTCAGAGGGTACTAACAAAATATATCAATGCGATACATAATAACACTATTTATTTCGTAGGGAATAAGTAAATTTCGCCCATTCTTTCTCTTTATCAAAGATGGTTGAATCGAATAGGTTTTTATTCTATCATATACTTCCATGCGAATGTTCCCATAATCACTAAGGCAAAGTTAAGCGATGTGTTTATGTTTATGTGATGTCCTGTAAATAAATATCCAATGTTTTTGTGTAATGAAATAAATGGGTGTTCTGTCAGGAAACTTTTAGAGGAAGAATATGATATTCATAAAATGGGTTGAGAAACACAAAAAGACTGTATGAAGAACACTTTAATTTTTCTATGGGTCAATTTTGAACTGTGTCATAACTCTTTCCAGGGAAGGTCAATGAAGGTTTTTCTAAAAGTCATTTTGTACAAACTATTCGACACATGATTAAAACCAGGTCTTAACTTTTTCTGTGGTGCCATTAGGCAGGTGTAAGCACATTTTTTTACGGAACACGGTTTCACAGTTGGTTGTTTGTAACCCATACACTGAAATATTGACAATAAAGTTGTCTTTCTGACACGTTGTTTTGAACATAAAAGATATAAATGCGCGCTTTTGTGGGGGTGTGTTTACATTTTGACATGAGAAAAAATCTACCGACATTTCATCAACGAAGTATATCATGTGCGCTTGACATTTAACAACGTAAGATTCAAAATAGATTGATAATGATTGATTAATAAAGGACGCCACATACAACATTTCTTAACAGTATCACAAAGAAACGAGCACATAAAGAATAAACAGATTTCCAAAAATCTTACACATGGCAGCCACAAGGTATTCATTTAGCAACGATTATTTACATGAGCTAGATTAAAACATTAGATAATCTTGCACTGATGTTGGTTGCTGACCATTGTACACCTGTCAGTGATACTGTAAATCGTGGTTTCCCATCAGTTGTGAGTGTGTACGATCGCATCAGCAAACAAACAAGATACATCAGCAGTTTGTTTTTTATGTGACATAAGCTAATTAAATTTTGTCTGATTCTACGAAAATTTCTTAATAGAATTACTGATTTTTGTCAACGTGGTACAAATATCATCGCGTAAGCTGAAGTTGTTGTAAACATAATTGAAGAATCTATCAATCTCGCGACTCGTCGGAACGGGTTGGTGTTGAGAAGGAGTGGATTGTATAGCGAGTTGATCATTCAATTTTGACGTCGGAAAAAATGTTTACTCAGAATTTTGCGCTCGTCGATTCTGCAGATCCTACAGATTCTGCATCTCCTGGTTTTAATAAATGTTATCGACATCATTCATGAGAAAATTATGAATTTCGCCTCAATATAAATTGAGCACTAGTTTGAGAATTTTTAATTCTTCAGAAAGAAAAGAACTAGGGAAACAGAGTTGAAAACTTGATCTAGTTATCGTATCGCCAATTCGCTAATTCGATTAGATCCAATTATTAGATTGATTTTCCCCTAATATAAACCCTAATGAAACTTTCTTTAGTAAAGTTATCACTTCAGACATCAACATATATCCTTTAGACATTAACATAAACCCAAATTTCTTGTTTCATGATGTCACAATTACACCGTAGGTGTTAGAAAGGTCCTTTTTCGTGACGTCACAAATAGGTACTGGGACGATAAGTGCTGGCAGATGAAATAAAATCAAAGTCCTAACACATGTGTATTCGTGGCAAAGATAGTGTTCCATTTTTTTTGTTATGAGCTATGATCGAAGAAGACCATAGGTGAAATTACACAAAAAATAATTTCATATAATAATAATTATAATTATAGCACCTTTGTTAACCACAGGGGGTAGTGGTTTTTAGAATTTTTCTATTGTTCTAAGGTAAAATTGGGGTGCAATAACTATAGGTAGAAGTTATTTACCAGAACCCTCCAGGTATGTAAAACGCTATTTACCTGAATAGTTCTGATATGCAGAACGTTATATATGTCTGAAGTATGATGAAAAATACTTCAGACACATATAACGTTTCGCATGCCAGAACAATTCAGGTAAATAGCGTTTTACATATCTGGAGGGTTCCGATAAATAACTTCTTTCTTTAATTTAATGACTTCAGATTCAATATTTTTTAACTTCGTCATGTATTCTGATGGTTTATAATCGGAGCATTTCGGAATTACTTCTTTAGAACCGATCATGTTTGTGAGTTCAGGTTGTGTACACATGGTTGCATGAAGTAACATAGCATCACCGCTACCACCAAAGGGAGTAATTAATTGATTTCGCTCAACCTCGTCGTAATCGGAGACATTTTTGTTCGCATAACACTCGTTGTTTGACGTTGTTTCTGTAGAAGTTGTTAACGTTGATATTCGTTTTTTCTTCGTTTTTGGTTCATCACTCATGTGTGAAAAAACGTTTGTTGACCTTTAACTAATTTATCCATTTTGTGTATATTTCGATAATGCGATTTTAAATTGTCATCTAACATTTCAATCCCATAGTAAACGCATTTTGATTTCTTCGTTTTGCTTATATACTCTGACATTTTCAATTTTAATTTTAAAAATAATCAAAGTCCTCACATTTTAACTCAAAAAATACACTACTAGTCTTGAAATGAAAGTACAAGTTTATTTACATTGAGTTCTAATCACGCATAACAGGTCTATCGTATAAATACATAAATTTCAATTTTAATTTTAAAAATAATCTAAGTCCTCACATTTTAACTCAAAAAAATACACTACTAGTCTTGAAAGTACAAGGTTATTTACAATGAGTTTTAATCACGCATAAATACATGAATGATTATATAAAAGTTGCAAGAAAAAGAAAATAATAAACAAACAAAAACTTTCTTTGTAGATATAAAAAGTGCACATGATTTGATTTCAGGTTCTAAAGATATCATCTGCACAAAATTCTACAATAAATTAACTTCTTTTTAATTTTAAGATTAATTTTGTTAACCCAAATATAGCATTCAAAATGAAAACAAAAAATATCAGAATATTATATTTTTATATTACATATATTATATTTGTCCAGTTTGTGTGTGTGTGTGTGTGTGCACTTCGTTTTAGAGTTTTTACTTTTTTTCTTTATCATCCATTATTTCGTGGAAGAAAAATTTATACGATGGCTCGCACGAAGAGATGTGCTCATTTCGTGGGAGGGAGCGTGCGCTCCCGTGCTCCCCGTTTCTTTGCCACCCTGCAGCTTTGACTAAAGTATCTATTTTAAAGGTAGAAAAATTGAATATTACAGTGTCGGATTTCGATTCGTTTGTGCAACCCCCCACATACATACACTTTTCATCCCTTCGCGACGCAACTGACCTGATGATATATTAAAATAATGAATCCAGTTACGTAGGATTGGGGAAAGGATCTCTCTTTTCTATAGGTTCGAGTGTATTCATAATTTATATCTTAAACGTACAGATGTTTGCACCCATTAATTTGTTCAACCTACAAGTATGGCAGATTTTTCAAAGTATAAAAGAGTTTATTAAGGATTTACAATATGGCGTCGCGAAATAAGCAAAATTTGAAAAATAGAAAAATAGAAAAAAAGCGATTTCTATTGTTTCACATCCTAAACAAAGAAAAATTAGGAAAAAAAAGAGAACAGATTTAGATAAATACTGACTCAAGCTTAATCTATAAAGGTAAACAAACTACCTACGGACATAGCATTCATTAAACTAAACTACATATACTACACTTCAAACAACTAGAACTAGCCCAAATCACAAAAGTAACAAAAGCAAACACATTATACTATTACCTTGAGTTGATTAACGGTTTCTTCGAAGCCAGATTTCGTCTTCTTCTCAATCCCTTCTCGCAGTTTGTCGAATGCTTCTCGTGCCAATGACTGAATACAAAATGAACACAACAAAAATACAATGAACGAAAGACGAAATACACATACGTGGTAAACATATAATTTTTCTTACATTCAGCAATGCATTGAATCAAATCCTTAAATAATCTTAATAATATCAAAATAAAACACAATTTGTCATTTACAAACGAAAAAAATGACAAATAAAGTAGAAACGCGTTAGTAGAAACAAAGAATTCAACCGATAACTTAATAAAATGTTAAATTGATTGTGGAGGTATGATGGATAACCCTGTTTGGAACAAATCTACGCACAAAATCAAAAAATGCTATAACTCAAGGTTGGCTGTCTCAACCAGTCATGAAATTCTGATATCTGATTCTGATTTCTTTCTGACCCATCAACAAATATTACAGTCTATATATACAGATCAAAAGTCTCTCCCTACCTGTTCTTCAAGATGCATGTTGACCTCTTGTAGCTTTTTATTGAGATCCAGTCGAGCCTGAAACAGGTCGAAATCATCATACATTTATAAAACAACAACTCAGTTTAATGTGAAATGTACAGTAGAATTAGAAAGAGTGTAAAATAAAAATATCAACACATACAAAGATGGATCAAGAAAGAATACGGACACACACACACACACACACACACACACACACACACACACACACACACACACACACACACACACACACACACACACAAACACGTACATTTTGTATGACATTTACAAAGATTTGTTTATCTAGATACCTTAGTTTCTAATGCCTTCTTGAATTCATCCAGTTCGTCTGCAGGAACAAAATTTCTTTCGTAATAAAGTTTCTGTTTTTCGAGCTCATTTTGAAATTCTCGACATTTTCGTTCTAGTCTATCCTGCTCATAAGCTAGTACCTAAGAATAAAAGAAAAAGGTTCATCGTTGTGCTATGTTGCAGAGAAGATAGAAAATACCACAAGGTTTACAATATTTCAGGAATAAAGAACCATACTCCAGTGGGCCGAGGGTAGAAATTTCTTACTATTGGCCCTCTCAGCAAACTGCGGTACAGCGGAACTACAGCGGAACTCTACAGCATTCACTATCAATTATATGATATAAAAACTTTAATAAATAAAATAAGTACGTATATGGTAAAAAAAATGAGATACTAAAACATACCTTCTCGTTCGTCTTTAAATCAGCTAATTCTAAAGTAACAAAAAACAAAAAAATAAAAAAAAATAAAATGAAATGGACAATTTCACGTAAAGAAAATCATTCTTAACAAAATCGAAACTTCATGTGCATATTCCTAAAACCCTCACTTAACATACGCATCTTATAGTCGCACAATTTGTTTATCAGCTCAAGGTAATGATGGCATTCATTAGAAAATGACAAACCTGTGATTTTTGACCTTTTGATTTCAGAGAACTTGTGTGATAGCAAAAATTTGCGGTTATGTAAAGTAAAAAAAATTACGTAGCAAAATGTTAAAGCTTTTGAAAAAAAACGAAGAATATTACAAAAGCGAGTGGCTAGCTATGACTGTCTAAAGTCATCAAATTTTTGCGGCTAATTTTGATGCGGCTAAAGGTGACGTTGAAGATTAAATACCATATAACTATTGCTTTTTGCAAACGTTATGTTGATGAACTAATTCATTTGCTGGCAGCAAAAAATTAGTGGCTAATGTTACTGCAAAGCAAACTATTGTGACTAAACTGAAACTTAAAGCCATAATCAAGGTTAACACCCAAAAGTAATGAAAAAATTAGTCTTTTTTCTCCAAACTTTTCTCCAACCATGCTTTATCTCAAATTTTTGCCGCTAACAAGTGACCTGAATTTAATGCTTTATTATTCGATAAATACCTAGATGACCTTGTAATCAGAGAGCTGTTATTATAATACTATATACATTGTAGCCAAGCTTTTTAGCAAGAATAGAGACTTAGACCATATCTATTGATATATGTCAAAAGATAGTGGCTAAAAGGGACAATTCCATCAAAAATCTGCGGTTTTCTCCTATATTTTGCCTTTAAATCAATTTTTTTTGACGAAATTACTATATCATGCAATGAAATGTCAATAGGGTGAAAGATACAATTTATGCACCTAAACATTATCTAATGCAGTGATTTTATCAAATTTTTGTGGGTAACAACATTATTTCAAAAAATTCTTCTTCTATTTAGTTTCTTAACTCATAAGTTGCAAACTTGAAGTCCTTGTATTCAGAGAGCTATAGGTATTGTAGCCAAGCTTTTTGGCATGAATAAGGGGTTAGACGATATTTAGTGATATGTGTCAAAAGATTGTGGCTGAAAGGAACAATTCCATCAAAAAAAGTTCAAAGGTTACAAGAAATTGTACCACTTTTCACTAACACAGTCTAAAAGTCACCACTTTTCATTTGCACATTTCAATGGTCAAATAAGAGGAAGTGTCTGATTTGAGAAATGCATATGTTAGCCACAAGTTTTTGATGAAACAATTTTTTGTGTTAATGCCCATACAGTAAAATAGATTTGTTAAACTTGTGAGTCACACTTATCATTTTAAAAATTAAAACGATAAAAAACTGAAATATGGGGAAACGAAGGAAATGTCATATTACAAATTCAGTCATTAGCCACAATAATTTATTATTGAGTGCATAGATATACATGTTTTTCTCATAGCATAATTGTGTATATTCTCTCTTATTCAATAGTTTTCCCATAAATATATATATAAAAAACACAAAAATAGGGTTAGCCGCATATTTTTGATGAAATAACGAACAAATGTTGTCGTTATTGAACAGATCCAACAGTTTGTGACATAAACAATTAAACACAAATTTTGAGTTTTTGGTTGAACAAGCATAACATCAGACACTGGATCAAACTGGATCAAACTACTTCAACATATCATCCTAGGTTGGGTTAGGCATCAGGACAAGTATGGTGAAACTTTTTTTGAAAA
>JAUKPT010000453.1:0-20014 GCA_032273505.1 Nanomia bijuga
TTGTAAATATGTTATATATTCATTGTCGAGGTGGGCTCCTGAGGCAAGTTCAGACCTACGCGGACAATGATAGGATTCTAAATGTAATTGTTAGAAGAGAAAATAGAAAATGTAATTCCTGTGTACTTTCTATTGTTTTGAAGACCATTTTTCATTGTTATCTGACAGCCTTTGATGTTGAGGGGTTGGGTTTGATTTCCATTGTTTTAAGATTTTGAGACCTACATTTTTGGATTCTCCCCATCAGTTTTAGTATCCTTACTGCTTTTCATCTTAATCCGAGAACATTTATTTTGGGGCGCCTCGGGTCGATTTTAGGGGTCAGTAGTCCATCCTCACATTGTTTTCAACTTGTAGGACCATTGTTTTCTGAATACTCGTACTTGAATTAGTATCTGTACCAATTTTCAATCTAATCCAATGCCTTTAATTTTTGGGTGCCTGGGGACAATTTGGGGGTCATTAGCACATTTGTCCATTTTTTTCAGATTTTATGACCATTATTTTTGGATTCTCTGTATTGGTTTTAGTACTTGTACCGAATTTCAGGTTAATCTGACAACTTTCAATTTTTGCCCATTTTCCCATTGTTTTTGAGAGTCAGGATCATTATTTTCAGAATCCTCGTACTTGAATTAGTATCCTTGTCGATTTTCAGCTTAATCCGACGACTTCTAATTTCGGGGGGTGGGATCGAATGTCCCTCGGTCCGGTGATGACGTCATCATCAATAATGAACTCGTTAAGGTTCGTGCTTTCTTGCAAATATTCTCGGAATTATTTTCGGGATTCGGAAGGTATCGGGAGGGTTGACGAGTTTGGCTTCGCAAAAAAATGGTCCAGATCGACCATTTTCATACTACTACATCCCGCCCATATAAAACCATGATTGTCGAAATAGCATTTTCGACGGCGGGTTAACACATCAACTTGAGGGGGTAGATCTTCCAAGACACTAAACAAAAAAATAAAAGTGCTTTGCATCATAGTGATTATGATATCCCTAGTCGATCATAACGTGGTACAGTTTTTTGAACAGACTGATCGATCAAGGCAATTTTCCCCTAACGATTTAGGGGCCATCCCGAAACGTGTTTTCAATTTTTTTTAGAAAATATCTGATAAGCATGAGACATTTTCCGTTAAAACAAATTAAAATCGTTTTGAAATGACCTCTTAAACTAACAAAATATGGTAAGAAGAGAAATGGCTACGTATTGGAGGCGGATTGGTTTGTTGGTTATATGACGATTCTATCATTTCTGTAGTTTTTCGTTAGTACTATTTCTTGGTAATAATGGAAGATAATAAGATAATATAATAATGGAAGGTTCTTGATCAAGATTCACTGTGTCCTCTGAAGGATAACGAGAAGTAGCGTCTGCAGCAAGGTTGGTTTTCCCAGGGAGGTGAATGATTTCAAAATACCAATGTAGTGTTCTCTGTTTCAACCGAATCAGAGAAACAGGATTTCATCAAGTGTCCTGTCGCCAAACACCTCGACAAGGGGATTGTGGTCGGTAGCGACGATGAGTCGATGGCAACCAAGTGTAAAAAAGTTCGTCTGTTCAAGTCCCCGCGTGATAGCTAACAACGCTTCTTCCTCGATTGGTGCGTAATGTTGTTCGGCAGACGAGAGGAAACGAGATCAAGCCAGTGTGATACGCCAGCCAACAGGACAACAATCAGGACGGATATTGTTGCATGTACAGTGATTTTGAAGGAGGGAATACCCCATTCCTTCCTTTGACCAATCCGTGCGAAGGCATGTGGGCTTTTCAAGTTCAAAGATTTCGACGCCGTTGCGAATGGCGTCAACAATTTGGACTGCTGAAAGGAGTGTTCTAAGTCAGCTGTCCATTCGAATGGATGACGAGGTGATAGAAATGGATAAAGGGTCCAAGGTGTTCGCGAAGCTGGGCGTAGTTGGCAACCTGGTTCACTTATCCAAACCAACTTCTGATGTCCGTCGTCGATTTTGGCGTGGGAAAGTTCTTAATCGCATTGTAAAACTTTGGAAGTGCGTCGATTCTCTCATCTGTGATATGGAAGCCGGCGAAGTCTATCTCACGAGAAGCAAATTGGAACGTGGGATTCAATACGATGCTAGCGTTACCGACAGTTTCAAGAAATGTAATTGCCCTCCACCAGTGTTCCTCTAGGTCGTTATCGTAAAATATGGTGTCGTCTTCTATGCGCTCTGATCAAAGTCAGCAAGAATTGCATCAAAACGTCTATTGTAGCCGTCCCCAGATGAGAGAAAGTGATCAAATGCCAGTCAGATTCTCGCAGTGGGACACTGTGATATCCATTCCAAGCATCTGTCACCGTTTCCATGTGTCGTGTGGGATTCTTCTTGCGAGATAAAATGTGTTTCTCTCATGCAGCATAAGTTTAGCGGCGATAAGTCGAAAGTGCGGCGAGGTGAACCATTGTGCTTCCTGGTAACAACCATACGATTACTCCATAATGATGGTTCACCATATGGAACCCTTTCTATGACACTGAGTGCCTAATCGCGCAATAAGTCACTATGTACTTGTTCTTTCCAATGGATTGGAATAGGAATGGCCTTGTGATTTGCAACTGGGACTGCTTCATCCTTCAAATGAATCTTGACCGGTGGTCCTGTCATGACTGGCAGTGCTTGATGAGGGCAGGTGTTGAACGTGGTACCGGCATAGTGGTCTAGAAGCCATTGATGCATCTTCACATTATTGTCCTTTGTGCAATGGAAGGGAAGAGTCGTCGGTCGAGCTGGTACCCGTGTCCGTTTTGGGCATTGACACACGTTCCCATTCATCGTTGTTGCCACACAAACTTTTGATGGCTTTCCAAAGGATGATTGCTGCTTGTTGTCTGGCGCAGTGTCAGGATCAAACTGACCAACCATAGGGAAATTGCGGTTTACGATGCCAAGAGATACCATGGTGTCATAGGATAGATACATTGTGTTCACGTCATGGCTTACATATATCATGGAGAGATCTTTGCCAGTGTTTGAGTACCCCTTGATCGTGGCGTGGAATGCACCATCAATCCGGATAGGTGATTGATTTCCAGCATTGCAGGAAAGTGAGACAGGAGATAAGTTTGACTTTTGGAAACCAGTATTCAGGAATTTGTCTAACGACCTATGTCTGATTGTGCTCCTGTATCCGCGACAGCAGTGACTTCTATTGCTCTAGATGGACGCTGCTGGTGGGAAACACCAAGGGTGATTTGAGGGTGTGCAGTGATCCTGGCTCTTCTCCATTCTCCTTTGCTAAATATTTGATGATCCAAAGCCTGTGTGACCTTTTTACACGAACTTGACGAATTTAGAGGTACTGGTGGACTGGTGATAGCAGTGATTTGACCAAGTGGGTCTTCACCAACAATGGAGATTGAACCTGCTGAGCCAGTCTGCTTTGATGGTGAGAGGTTCTTCTTCCAACAATTCTGACAACGAGATTGAGGGTGCTTGTTCCAACCACGGACTTTTTTAGAGTAGAGATGAAAGGTGGATCCACAGTCAGGGCAACAGGCGGCCACGATTTCGAGGATGTTGTCTTGACTGGTTTGGGACATCTATGCTAGATCTCCGATACTCGGACAAGGCGAAGACGTTCGAAATCGGATTGGCATTACGTGCGGTCTCCCTTGCAATGCAATGGTGGTGCAAATGCAATGGTAACTGTTATCGGTTCGGATTGTATACCTTTGGCGCTTGGGGCTTCCCGTCGGATATCCAAATCAGCGATTCCGTTGAGAAGGACATCACGAATGACTTCATCAGTGTAGTAGACTTCTCCATTGAGGGGTGAATGGCAATTAGTGAAATTAACGTCAAAGTTAGTTTTGAACTCACACGTCTCAGCTTTGCCCTGGACACGAGCCGCAAACGTTCTGAAGGGCTCATTGGGGCTTGACGCATTGCAGCCAAATCTGATCGTAGAACGCCAAGTGCTACAGTGACCACGGCAATGGACTTCAGAATTGTGAGTGCCTCGTTGTGGGGTTTGGTTGTAAAATTTGAATTTGCTCGCAGGACTTCATTTCCCAGTTGTTCGGTGGTACATTCGAGCAGTTGGCTTGGAGCTGATGCGTCTGTGATACCGGAGCCGACACGAAATGTCTCCCATCGCCTAAAAAAGGCATTCCAGTCCTCACATGTAGAGTTGTGTTCAATCTTTGAGCGGGCACTTCGAGCGTGGTGAACCGGGGCGGGCGATGGGTTTGTGTGTGCATGTGCATAGAGGTTGAGAATTGCAGCTGATCCAACTACATCAACATCATCAGTCTTGAAGGCACAACCTTCGATTGGGCATGATAGTACCACTCAATACTGAGTCAGTATTATTTCCAAGTACCAAGTACAAAGTATTGATTGGATCAAAGCATGGATAAATATCGTTCAACGAAACCAGTTTATTTATTTAGTTCATTTCTATTGAATGCTTTGATTTAAATAATAACAGAAAGAATAATATAATAAAGTCTTAACGCTCGTTATACTCCAGTATAGTCTATAACGGCAGAAACAGATTTTCTCCGATCATCAATTATTTTAGTCCTATCTTTGATTATTTGGCTTTTATAATTGTCTCTTTTTTTTAGTCCGAAGGAGTCGTCGCGACGAACCTGTTTTATTCGTTGGAAAGGGTAATAAAATGTTTGATTACTTACTTGGCTTGAAAGAAAATAATATGCTATCAGAAGTGAGTTGATTTCTATTTACTGTTTCTTTTATTATTAGTTACATGCAACAGGGGTCAGAATGCATGTCAAAATTCTGAAAGATTTTTTGAATGTCTGGATCACTTTCTATGAGCGCTGATACTATCACCTTGTTATTCAAGTACCTTCCCGAGAGGTTATCTTATTTATGATGGCCTTCTTACATACTTATTTAAAGCAGATTCTACCTATGCTTTTTTTAAAGTGAGGGTCAGAATGCGTGTTTTAAAAAATCTTATACCTCATAAACTATAAATATTTACCCGATTCTTTTTTGCACGCGAGTCAATTAATGTTTGATAAATGATGTGGTCATAAAAAACTAATCGTTATCTTATTGAATGCGTTAAATGACTAGTTAAGAATTTTTTCCGAGGGTCATAACAGGCCTGTCAGTGTAGCGCGATCGAGTCGATCGCGATCGCGTAACGATCGCGCAAACTATTTCAATTTTTGGATCGCATATATTATATGTTATATTACAATGTCAATGACAATGGTCCTAACTCGTTTCATTTTCCACTATTGTTTCCTTACATATTAAGGATTGTTTCCTTACAAAATAAGGATTGGTTTTACCGATCGGATAACAACTAGTTTGAAATATAACTGCATGATACAAACTCGATCGTGCAAGCCCTGTGCGCGATCGTGTAACCGATCACGTTCACGTTTCTTACTGACAGGTCTGGGTCATAATAAAAAACGTGCAGATTTAACGACAATACATAGCAAAAAAAAATTGCATTTTGATAAGAAGAGTAGATTTACAAAAATAAATTAATCCATGAAGATTTTGTCTTTATATGATAACACTTTGTTTCTTAAAAATATGTCTAGTTTTCTTTACTGTCTTGATTTTTCCACCCATCAATAGGCATTTACGCATTTGTCTTGATAAGGAAAATATGAGCCTAATAAATTGAGTTTGAAAAAACAAACTGTGGCTATGTTTCTTTTTATCAAAATAATGATTTCCTATGAAAAGTTATTTAAAGCATTATAAACATGACCAAAAATCATTATAAAAATGCATAACTTATTGACATGCATTGTGACCCTCGATATGTTTACATGCAAAAATTTTGACAAGGAGTATTTTTATATGATGCATGGATAGATAACAATAATTTTATTTATTGGGTGCTTTCGTAAAGTTAGATTCATCAAATGGGTACAAAATTTGACTTTCATATAAATCGATGCGCATATTTCTTCACATGACCCGAATGAGTCAAAAGTTTGATTTTTCTCGTTTATATTCTCATAAAAAGTTGTAGGAAGTCTTCCATAATCATATTTCTGTTGACTTATAACGGTGTATTTTGTTTTGTTTTTCATCCTGACAATGTAAAGCAATAAAATGCATTCTGACCCACGCATGCATTCTGACCCATGTTGCCTGTAATGAGTAGCAACTAATTAGTTAGAAATAATTGATTCATTATATTCATGTATGGCTAAAGTTTAATTATACTGTGCTTTGCAGATGAATGCCCGAGCGGTTAATACTAGATACCGTGCCATCTGGGTTCAATACCTAAATTTATGTACTATGTACTCTTGAGGTATTGAAGGCTATATAACATCAATTGAAGTGAGATACTGCAATCTTCAGACTGTAAGTCTATCGGGTCAATCGGGAAATTGAGTAGTCAGTCGGTACCTGGCGAAGCACTAGGTGGAGCTATAGTCCGCAGGTTAGCTATGCTATGCAGGTCTGTTTAACCATATGTGCATACCTTACCTTTACACTTCTTCTTCTTCGGATCTTGCTGCTGTATTTGAGTGAAGACTTCATCTCATAATTTTTATTTATCAAGTTGTGTTTTCGTCTAATGGTGATTTATTTTATTTATTTTTTGAGCTGTTTTATTTTATTCGTCTATTTCCATTTAGAAACAAGATATTGTTACAGACTTTTCAACTGGTATGCGAGGTAATGTTTACGAAGATGCGATGATGGTAGCACCTGGAAGGTATAGTCGCTCATTTGTGTTTACTTAATCATTAAGGCAAGGTTGAAACGTTATACTATTAAGGGAAATCCTTAGTGCATTTACTACAGCCTACAGTCAGGATTTCAGTTTTGTAATTGAGTATCCAGCTAAAATGGTGCAACACCGGGTGAATACATATTTTCATCCAACTGCCGGTAATTTTATTTTTTATAAACGTAAGGCATTTCTAAGGGGAAAGAAGTTTTTTATTCAAAATATAGTTTGTTTTCTCGATCTTCATTTTATATTATCAGACAATTTATTATGCAAATATTTACTCCTTTAAGGGATCGTCATTTTTTAACATATAGGGATTTCTATAGGATTTTGGAAAACCCTGTCTCGCGATATCGGCCATAAAATGAGAAAAAGTTGGAATTAACAGGCAAATGAGCCCATTTTGGAAACCTGAGACATAGGGCTACATCATATCTAAAACAGAAAAAAATCTGTGACTATCACCTTTGACATCTCAAACTGAACCAATCAAAATGTTTGATGATATAATTTCCAACCAATCAAACTACAGTTTGTAAGACAATCCCTTATGAAAAGGAGCCACAACGATGAGTTTCGGCTGAGAGCTTATTTATTGATTTATTTCAATCGGACGGACATGGAAAACGCATAAAAATATCATTGAAAACTAGTTAATCTTATTATGAGATTAATGATAATCGAAGAATATGGGAATAAGAAAACTTGGAATTCAAATATTGGATTAGACAAAGATTATGATACATTGAAAAAAATAGAAAACAATTCTAGGGGACCCTTTTTGGAAAACATGCGCTGGATATATCGGTTTACTTCTCTATAAGAAACCAGGAAAATCCATCCGAAGGGAAAAAAATTGATCTTATTAGGCAAATTGGTTAGAGCAAAGTCTTTGACTCTGAATATGGCTGTGTCTATCAAAAATGGATTTTAAGGCGACAGGGAAGTATGTGAACATAGTGATTTCTAAGTTAAAGAGATATAAATGATGGGAATGTTTGATTTGATATTTGTGTTTTTCTTTTAGTGTCTATCCGTCGCCGGTACCTGGAACACCTGATCTACTAACTACTGCGTGTTTGAGGTGAGTAGGATGTCAAACTGTTTTTGTGTGATTTTCAAAAGGGGTTTTTAAGGGTAAATATTTTGGTTCCCCTGTACAAATCTTATTGTTCCTTCCCTATTTGAATCCCCTTTTTAGAAAAGAGGCCTCTGGCCAAAATATCTACCCCTTGAATTATTCTTTGGACATATTTTTAACAAGATATTATTATTTAATGTTTTTGTCTTATTTTGAAAAAAGGTTTTCAAGAGGAAATTCTGGCTAAAATTCCATACCCCCTCCCCTTCTCTTATTGTTTCTTCCTTTTCTATCTGAATCCCCCTTTTAAAAAGGGGACCTTTGGCCAACATATTTATTCCTTGAATTATTCGTTGAACATATTTTTGACATGATATTATGTGATAATGTTTTTGTGTTATTTTGAAAAGGGGTTGAAAAATATTTTGGCTAAAATTTCATGTTCCCTTCCCCTCCTCTGCAAATCTTATTGTTTCTTCCCTATTTGAATCCCCCACTTTTAGATAGCGGACCTCTGGCAAAAATATTTACCCCTTGAGTTATCCTCATTTGTTTTCTAATTCATTCACATCAATATTTTTAACAAATATTCCTAACCCCTTCAAAAGGTGTGTGGCAATTGTGTGGGTTAAGAAACAAAAATTTCAACGCAAGAGAATTGGAAAAACGAAACAAGAGCTAATAATCCGTGTTTACGCAAGTTTTTTATGGGTGGGTCGGGTGGTTGGGTGTTTTGTATTTCGAACAAGAACTAAACCCTCTTAAAATTATCAAGGCTCCATTCAAATGAAAATAATTTCAAATATTTTTATTTAATGTTATTTGCTAGATCAAAAATGATATTATTTCTTGACCTCTTTTTAGTGTCAAGTATCTTGACCCGCATTATGATGAAGATTTCATTCACCCAACTAAACCTTTGGAAAATGCAACGTAAGTGTTTTGATTGTTTTTCGTGATTTCATCTTGATGAACATGTTGTTTTATTTTTGTCTACGGGCAGATTAAGAAGAAGTATGCTTGACTACTGATTTTAGGTTTGTCCATGATACCTTATCGGACAAAACGTAATCGGACAAAAGGGACTAAATCTTTAGAAAGTGACTAAAATTATTATGTCCGACTAGATATTCGATTCAAATCATTTTTTCCGAATTCTTGTTAATGTCGGTTTAAGTACAAAAAACTATTAGAAACATTTTTTTATAATTCTTCATCACACACCGATTCTACAGCAGTATATAAAATTATGAAATAAAGAATTTCTAACGTAATTGATTTTAGATAATATAAACGATTCATTGTTTACGCTCTGAAGGGATTTTCGTAAATTGATCAGGGCGATTGTAATTGCCTTACTTATTCTGGCTTTATTAAAAGCTTTTTCACTGAGTTCACTTTATTCTTGCATGTGGTTGTAAAGATCGGATATTTATGAAATTTTAGAAAAGGACCAAATTATTAGTGGGACAAAAGATATTTGGAGGTGACTAAAATTTTGTCCGACTTAGTTTTGTCCGATAAGATATATATACAAGAAAGGAAATTTTCTTTGGTAACCATTTTGGTTCTTAGCATATCAATGAGATCTTAATCTAAACCACTGATTCATTGTGTTTCCATTGTGTTTCCGTGTTTCCGTGGTGTGAATTACTATCATATTATCATATACTTGTATGTCATACCTTCTTATAAGTCTTTTTAACGCCTGCCCTTAGTACGCCAACATATGTTTTTTTTACAAGCATATCTTTTTTTGGATATCAGGCTCGAATATGCTAGGGCAAAATATCTGAGGAGGCTCAAACTATGTTAGTGATGTGCTTATTTTAGTACATATTTTGAAAATGTTTTATTTGATTTACCCAATTAAGAAGTATGAAATACAAAAATTTCCGATTTATATGGTGTTTTGGAACAACATAAAACCTTTGAAAGAACAGAATAAACAACTACAGAGTACAGAGAGTAGTCAATAAATTTACACAAAATGTTTAAATGTCGCAAATATTGTGCTCAGAACTTGCTTAATGACAGCATTGATTATGGATCGCTGATATGGTTATGATATGGTGAGCCTGGATATGCTTATCAACGTTATGTTATTAACAAAATGTAGGGTCTGCGTTTTGGGGAACCTTACAATGAAAATTAAAGAAAGGGTCGATTTCGCCGCATCATACCTCGGCAACCATATCAAGAAAATCGAGAATGTTTCTATTTTTTGTTTTTTTTATTCCAGCCACTTGCTAACGCCGTTGTTAAAAAGTTGCTTCCCTTTATGGTTAGGTTTTACTGTTTTACTATACTCTCATGTTTTCCTTTCTGTTTAGTCCTCCAGATCGAGTACTAAAACCCGAAGATTTTCCAAAAAACCGAAACTATCGTCCAAGTTTAGGAATGAGCGGGAAATCGTACAGTCCATACACTCCATCGCCTGGAGCACATCGGATGATCAGGTTGGTACTGTCCACTTTCTACTCGACTCTAATGGAAATGTTCTACACTGCCGTTATATTTATATACCTTGATCCTGATGTATTATTGAGATGGGTTTCTAAAACCTTGGAAATTATCATAACTCTGAACAATCCCTGTTTTCTTGAATTTTGTTTTGACGAATCACTTTTAAGTTTGATATCTCTCCTTAGCTTATATTACCAGTTTTCTTTAGTTAGCCACTCATAAATGCTCTGAATGATTTTTTAACGCCTAAATTAAAGTTGTATGTAGATATGGGCTGTATTTTCAGGGTTTTTTACTCATCTCTCTTAGACATGAAATGGGCGGAAATCGCGGCCACCACAACAACTCGTACCAAGGAACACCGAACCGATCCTTCAACAACCGATCTCACAACTCATCATACGGAAGCTCTCAAGGGGGGTCGCCCCACGGGGGATCACCCCAATCTCTTATGAACACCCCGTCCCGGTTTAATTCTCCTCATGGTGGAGGCAGTCGACACAACTCACCTTACAATAATAACTCATTCGGATCACATGGAAGTCAACATTCAGGAGGTAGTAGCTTCAACTCGCCCTACAGTGTAAGTGTATTGCTAATAAATATATGAAAGTTAGTGTTGACTTAGCACTGATTTTAGCAACTTTCGGCAATCGCGAGGCAATTAAAATGAAAAAGATAATATTGTTTAACTCAATAGGAAGATTCTTATCTTTTTCTATTTTAAGATGTTAACAATAAAATTTTACGTCTTACATTCGATGGAAGAGTAGAAGAAGTGAGCGATGAATGTAAATACGCGGCCAGGCAACGAGCAAAGAACGGACAAAAGTGGTCGATGGTCGAGAGGAGGTTCTTTCTTGACGATCAGCTTGATTGGAATACTGTATCTCCTATCTATTTGAACAATTTGATCGACTTTTGTCGATTAGCTTGAAATTCTTTTTGTATTCAAAAAAGAAATACATCTCTAGAAGCCAATCTGTCTTCGTAAATTGTGCAAAACCTTTTTTCCTGTCTTAGGTTTTATTATCTACGTTGTTTCCAATTATATTTTTTATTTTATTTTATCTTATCTTCTTCTAAAACGTTTTCATATGTTTCATTTTTCGATTTTATTTCATTCTTATATTCTATTAGATTTTTGATATTTTTAACTTATTTCTTTATTTTTATCAATATGGTTGGTGTAAATTAGTTTATTTTTCAAAAGATCTATTGTAAAACCAACGTTATATTGATAATATATTGATATATTGATAATAAATAAAGAAGAAATCTAAACCGGATAATGGTTCGTGCACTCGGGGTGTACTCGTATTAAAGGTGCACGTGAATGCAGAGTAACAAGGTTATCCTTATGTGCTAAATAATGTTTTTCGCAACAAATAATTGCAATCTATTTTTCATTTGTTTCAGCGTGGTGGATACAATCAATCCCCTGGAACCCCTCATGGCAACTCAAGTCGTAATTATGGTCAGCAGAGAAATGATAATAACGATGTGAGTATTAGATTAATGTCACAGAATTAGTTTGGAAAAAAACTATTTTCAGGTCTTTTCAAGTCATTTTTTCCAGGGGGTCGCAACTGGCATGGTGTGATTTAAGATCTATGAGAACGGAGATCTTGTAGTTTTTGACTAATTTTACCAGCAGGGAGAGGGGGTCTCCCTTTTCAAGAGCAGTATGTCTTACTGGACGTGCCTTCATAACGTGCTAGTGACACCAAGCCCAGTTTATTCATTATTTCAAAACTTCGGCTTAATATAATTGGTTGAACATTTAATCATGTATTCAGTATTCAGTTTTTAGAAAACTGCAATTTGTGACATTTCTTAACAAACCAAACAGGTTCTTTTTGATGTAATGTTCAACCAATCAAGTCTAGATTAGCCAAAGTGTTAGGGCGATCCCTTATTCCTCTTCAAGTTTTACCCGGTTGACCAGTTCTTTATCATTTTTCTCTCTTTTAGCCTCGTCGCCGATCGAACCAAGGTGGACAACATCAGAATTATAATAACAATTATCAACAGCGTCGCTAAGTAACAACCAACGTTGTACGATGTGCATTAATTCATTTACTGGATTACCCGATAATATTTGTTACTTGTTGTGTTATTTTCAACAAAATGATACTCCAGCGACATTCAGAGAAGCAAATTTACAAAATCTATTTTGTTTCGATATTATCTATGGCTAGTTAACTCTTTTTATTGGTTAAGAATGACACCATAGAGTATATAATTAATTAACCATATCTGATTTTTTAAAACTTACTTCAAGTTCCAAATCATGTTATTCTTTTGATCGGCCAGTAATTTTTAACCAATAAAAAAGGATGACTCTGCCATGGTTTTGAGACATTTTACAATTTTTTACATGACTCACGTGGGAATTGTTTTTTTGTGATATGCTTTTTCTGCAGTAAAAATGGGATTTCGTAAAAACTAGATCCGCCGATATCAAAAAACACCCATAAACGTTATTCATTACATTAAATCCAACTAATCTTTAAGTTTTTTTATTAAAGTGAAAGTTCTTTCGTAAAGAATCCAATTTGGCCATCAATATAGATAATGTTGTTAGATTAGCGACTACAAGTGGCCATAGAGGTCAGATTTTAACTCAAATAGTCAAATTTAAGGTGTAAATTTTGCAATTTGGACAATCGCCAAATTAAGCTTAACTGGAATGTTGGCGCTTTGAAACCAGGGAAATCTGCTGAAGGTTTTCAAAATTTGGTCAGATAGTTGGTCGGATTTTAGAAAAATGTTGTCAGGTATAAAGGATAATCTACACCGGGCCGTCCTATTAATTCCCACGAAGGTTCATCTATTTGATTATGTGTAATAGTGTATGTGGACTAAGTAGAGGTATTTATTTTTATCATTGTAGATGTTTTACATTAATATGACCAACCTATACTTTGTAATATGATTTACCCAATTTTATTAGAGGCTATTGTTTTGCGGAGAATACGACGCTTCGAAAACTCAAACTGTTGGTTTCTTTAACCCCTTAATGTGATTCTAAGATATAACTTTGTATGCATCTATACCATGGCGTTCTTTACTATAAACCAAGACATCGTGCAGGTCTATCACGGAAAATACCTTCAGGGTATCTAGTGATTCTGCAACTTTCAGGAATCATTGTTATCAGATACTAGATCATAATAAATCAAGAAACTAAAGTTGGTCAATTATTTGGGGAAATATGTAGTACTTTCGGTTTCACTTAAAGTGAGAAAAACTGTGCAAAGAAATAGTTTTTTTCGAAATTGCTTTTGGAGGTGCAAAGATAGTATTAGGAACTAAATCTATGCTAATTTTTATCAAAAACGAAGGCCGTAATCAGAAGATAAGAGGCAAAGTAGGTCAAAGCAAGATCAAGCTACAAAAACCCGACCCCACCTCTTTAGGTCCGATCTATATTGGGGAGAATTTGTTTAAAACAATTACACATGAATTATACATTTACTTTACTATAGTCTGTTTAAGATTCTGTGAGACTGAGACGGAAGTAACAATATTTCAGGGTTCCCATGATTGTTTTTCATCCGGTTTTCGGTAAAAAAAAGAAGAAACTATGAGAAAAATGGTCATAGAAAAAGAAATCGGAAAAATGAGAAGGAAGAAGTAAGGGTCTGAGATAGCCCTATTTTTTCTGCGTCCATTGAATATATTCATTTGCCAGAGAGATAGATATTTCAGGATATATGACTCTTTTTGTAGCACACCCCTACGTTTCCATGATATCCCAAAATTAAAACATAAACAAACTATAATAATCGTACGGTAGGAATGTTTAAAATAGTAATTAAGTGATCAAGTAATTAGGTTGCATGAACTCGACATAATATTTGATGTTATGCATAATCCTTAATTATCAATTCAATCTAAAATTAAAGTTTGCTAGTTACTAAAATTCTAGTAAAAACCCCGTATATTTGCTTTTCGAGAAAAGTAGGGGGTGTTACAAAAAGGATCATAACACCTGATTTACTGATCTCTCTTGCAAAATGAATATAGTCATTGAACGCAGGAAAGATTGGGCTTTCTCATAGCTGCTGATTTTCTTTTTGATTCTTCGCTTTCTTTCTTCTCATTTTTCGGATTTTTCTTTCTCTGACTCTACTTTATTGATAGAAACTTTCGCGGGTATAAACTTTCGCGAACGCCAGAGGTGAAAATGAAGTTTCGTGGGTAACTTTCGTGAATGGTTGGTCTGAGAGATTTCGAGGGGATAAACTTTCGCGAACTACGACATCTTTTGACAAAAATCCTAATCAAACTAATAATCAAGCTAAAAAGTAAAAAGAAAAAATTTTAGAAAAATATTGCCGGTATAAACTTTCGCGAATAGCCAAAAAATTCGTGAAATCGCGAAACTTTCTACCCGCGAAACTTTCTACCAATAAAGTAGTATTTATTTATCAATTGTAAAGTGATGTTATTTTAAAGGTTAGTCAGTGACCACTTCGGTCTCATTCATATTCATTTTTGCTCCTCATTACGTCCTCTTCAGCAGATTGAAATACAGTCCTCCCTCTAAATTAACGGACTCTCTTAAAATACAGGCACCTCCAAGTAGCGGACAAATTATTTTCACCGGCCTATTTAAAGTCAAATTCTTATATGAAACATTCCAGAAGCAGACACTAATTAAAGGACAATTTGTTTGCACCAAACGGTAATCTAAGCCTATTTCTCTTTCCAATTTGCGGAGAAGTCATTTTTTTTGCATGTGAAAAACAAAGATTTATTTTAAACACTTTTAAACTTGATTATTGAGTAATAGACCCTGATGAAAAACCGGGACCCTGTTCAAAAACTAGGACACTGTTATAAAACCGGGACCCTGATGAAAAACTGGGACCCTGTTGAAAAACCGGGACCATGTTGTAAAACTGGGACCGGGACTTTACAAAACCTTACAAAACTCTTACAAATGTTAGAATTTTATCTAAATAATATACCAAAAAGAACACTAATATATTCTACAAGACTTAGAACACTATTGAAACTCTCCGGTATAAGAAAATGTTTTGACAGTTAGGGCATAATCGAGGGGGCAACGCCATCAAGTTCTCTAGTTGAGGGTTGGGAAACCATAAAAGTGGTCAAAACTTGTTCAATTGTGATATCTTTTGCTCAACATTTGAAGAAAAGATAAAGTTGCACATTTCTAGAAAAAAAAATTCCGAAACACCTTCAAAATTGCCCAAAATTCAATTTTTCAAATCTTGCGGTACAATCCCCTCTCCCCATTGATACCCAAACCAGAGGGGGTCAAGCCCAATCCGTCAAGGAGTGTACAGAAACACATCCCTGATATATCTAGAGTCGTATTTTAGAGAGAAAAAAATCAATGGTCGTTAAGAGTGTAAAGGGAGGGAGGGAGGTAACGACCGTTATTTTTATTTTGTGCAAAAACCTTTTATCGACAGCCCCTTATACAAAATTTGCCACAAACGAGAAGTTGGGGACGATGAGCACTACCTTATAAGCTACACTATACCTTGATTGCAAGAAAAATCAGAAAAAAATATCATCAAGTATTGTCGATTTATGCATCAATAAAATACAAAATACCCATTATTTCCCCAAATATTACAGATTTTTTATCAATATTAAATAGATATACTAAAAATCTCCTAATGAATCCCTCCTGGAATTTTGGTTGCTTAATTCTGACCAGAGCCCACTTTACATAAAAAAAAGTTGCGGCAACAAATACGGCCGTGTTTGAAGAAGGCCATGACCACACCACCCATGATAAATGTTGCTCGGAAAAAAAGTATCTACTCTAATCTTAGTAGCTTTTAATTTATGCAGGCTATACAAAATGTTATTGCTGTTGCACACATTTGTAATGATAGTATTTTAAGAATAACGTCTTAAAAATCGTTAACACGTGCAATACTATTGTTGCCTTCTTGATTTATGAAGGTCAAACGTGCATTTCATAAAACGACGTTACATTATTTAGCTACTCGTTAAAACGTGTAAGTATACTTCATTAAAACTTCTCTCTTTTATTATAAAAGCAATTAGTTCGTTTATGATTGTTAGTTAATATAACAACAGAAAATATCGAAAGGTATGTTCAAATGTCGCTCTAGTCTATTTCTTAACAGAGTTTCTGTGACATGATTTTGTAGCCTGCATAAAATTGAGAATAAAAACTACTAAGAGAAATATTAGAGTAGATACTTTTCTTCCAGATACCCTGTAAAAGTGAAATTACTGATAGACCAACATTTTAACAAAAAGAAAATTTAGATAACAATGCCATTTTCAATAATAAATGTTTCGTGGTTCTCAATTATTTCATGACGATGGGGCTGAAACAAAGAAATTTGATTCCAAGAAAAACTTGCAAATTGAATCCTGATACAGCGGGTTACAGGGTAGAAATAAACATTAGTAGCATTTTTACTATACGCAAGTGTACCATCAGGATCACGACCCACGACTCGATGAGCTTTACCAACAACCACGAGATCCCCCGACTCCACCTGACAACTTCTTTTTACAGGAAAAGCATTTTTTTTGTTTTCTTGTGGCAGAGATGGTGAAGGGCCAGAACAAATGAGCCCATATCTGGGTTTGGATACCGTACTTGAATGGGAGTGGATGAAAATACTGGCTGTGGTTGCTTTTCTCTTTTTTCCTGTACTGGAAGGGCTCAGTGATTCAATGGCCCCATTTACCTTTCTTTTTTTTCTTTGAACTATTTTCAAAAATTCAGACAATTTACCAAATTTCTCTGCGATGGCAAGAGAGTGAGAGCATATTTTGAATGATTTGAAGTTTCTACAATCACAGCTAATGATTCCTCTTTCAAAGCAGGCAACTCTATGGGGATTCTTGTCTTTTTGAGATGCAACGAAGTACAATCCTTGATTATCACCTGGTGCCTTTACAATTGAATTATTTTCATGGAGAAGTGCTGCTGCTTTAGCAAACATCTTCACCACTACTTCCATAGGTGGGAAGAGCAATCCACTATTGCCATAATGGAAAGCGATGGTGATGAGGATGAGGCTCGTGTTTCAAGACTTGGACTTGGTGCATCTTGAATGTAATCATTAAAAGCCTTCAGAAAGTTTTTGCGTTGGGGCAATGTTTTTTGGAAATACTTGATTCCAATGTCGAACTTCGACCCGATTAGAGAGTCGTCTAATACCCATTCATTACCAGCACCGATAATTGACAAGTTGACTTGTTCATGTTGCTTTCTCACAACTTCTTCGACCACACTAATTACATCCGAAAACGATTTTAATGATTTTGTCAATTTGTCCTTGACCAGGCGATTCATTGATTCATTGGCATTTTGGTTGTATGCCTTGGGTGGATATCCGAGCCCACAAATGGACCGGACATCGGCACGCATGGAGGTTTTCATAATCTCTTCCTTTTCGGATTTTATATAGTCTAAAACATCGGCATATCTAGCCCATTTTTCACAAAAATGGGTAAAGAGTGCGTTGAATTCGATTTCACCCTCAGCATCAACAACACCTGTGCTCATCACAGCTATCTTTTCCGAAGATATCTTTCAGAATTTCTATCTTTCAGTATTGATTGATCACATTTGTTAGAAGATCTAAAAATGGCCGAAACACATTTTCCTCCGAGTCTGTGCCTGTTACAAGAATATCTTTTAACGACGACTTGAGTTTTATCATATTTGACGCAAGAGGAAAATATGAATCGTAAGTCTTTCCAGTGTGGAGAAGAAGAGGACCAAGCATTACGGGATGCTCGCCGTTTTTCGTCCGAAAAAGTAGATGGCGGTATGTGGTCAGTGTGACGTAGCAGGGCCCTAAATTGTATGTTGGGTCTACACCAAGAATGGAAAATCGATGGGACTTCGTACAAAATCGTTCAACGTCTTTCAGTTGTTGTTCATTGGCACAAAACACAGACATTTCTGGCGTGATAGATACCGCCCGAACGAAAGCCGCCTCAGTATCCTTCGATTCATTTGCCATGTGAACCAATGTTGCTAACTCATCATTCTTGCTATTACTTCCATACTTAGACCGGTAGTTGGCGACCTGCTGACGATTATTTGGAATGTCACAGGCGAATGGACCATCAGAATTCCACCTGCTTCTGTTAGGCATTGTGAAACGGCGTCTCGTGGCATCAACAGTGTACCCTACAGAAAAGAATAAATGATAAATAGTGAGAATCTCGGATAGAACATACATTTTAGAAACGAAATGCGTGTATGGAAACAAATAATAAGTATGTAACGGCGGAGGGGATGGGGAGTGTTCATGATTTTCTTGACAAGTCAATAACGGAAAAAAAGATTTTTTTTGGGGGGGGATTGCAGGACAGCGTTAAGTTAAGTAACGGCATAAAAGTAGCTTTTTTACAGAACACACACACACTTTTAAATATCGATTTAAAAAAAATCAGACATATAGCCCACTCCTAGTTTAAGGGGCCAGCGGGTTTTTTAAGGGCTCTTTCTGTGTTGTAATGCGCGATGTTATAAGCAGACATATACAAGGGGGTATATTTATTTGTTATGTAACAAGGGGGAGGCGATGTCTCAATTGTTATGTGTTACAAGGGGAAGGGGGTAAAAGGGGCAGATTTTTGCGTTACGTAAAATGAATGGCTCTTAGTCCCCCCTACGCTTTCCCGTCATATAGACTAAATTTGCAAATAATTCTTCCTTAATTCCTATGTACGCAAAAATTTCTGTTCGCTTGAGAAACTTTAAGTTACATGACCAGTACGAAAATTAAGCGACGTATTGTAGTGAATTTTATTACCTGAAGTTTTTCTTTCACGGAGGCTTCAGTTCGGCAATATGGCTGTGCATGCGCCTTCTTTGTGTTTCCATGAGGTGTAAAATCATCTAAAAACATTCCGTCACAACTCTCATCAAAGTAGTATTATACATAAATGTAATTAGAGCCAGGGACAAATAGCACTGCTCGATGAAAGTTCTTGCAGCCTCGAAAGTATGCCGGGACTCTTGTGACCGTGAACGTCTCGGAAAATGAATGTTCTTCCTCCTTCCTTATTTTAAGAATTACATCTCCATTCCTACCGAACAACTTTCCCTTCGTCCCAGACCTTTCCGAGTGACCATAACCATAGCTAAAAACATCTCGATCGTTTTTCAGAACTTGTTTCGATATGACGAATTCACAATTCGACCGCACGTTCTGCGGAATACCAGTACACACAAGATTTTTAGGAACATTACCAAGCAAGAGATGTTTCACAACTTCGTGAGTAGAAAAAGGGTGAATGCGTTTCCAACTTTGTAAAACGGTATTCTACCATCACCACAGTGGTGCGTTCCTGTATCGTATTCTCTGACATCGTTTTCTTTCACCACGATTTCTTCGGTATCGGAATCATCAGCGATAGTAAGATCGACAAAGATCGACTCTTTTTTCACTGGAAGAATAGGATTGAAATGATCCGACAGACTTTTACCGAAATAGAAAGTATTCAGTTTATCTCCGTACAATGTATGATTAGTCCAGCATTTTTCATCATTTGCATGGAGTGTAACCACGTTCAGGTTAAAACACTTTGATAGTGTTGGGATGATGATGACATCAATAGTTCCATCATTATAATGTCTCAGTGGATCACCAACAAAATTTCCAATCGTATTCATCGCTCCAGGAAGAACGTTTTCGTAGATTTCTGGATGTTGTGCAACTTCATGCAATAAACCCCTCTTGATATCATAAATTGTCATGGT
>JAUKPT010000454.1:0-12596 GCA_032273505.1 Nanomia bijuga
TTTGCATATCAGAACAATTCAGGTAAATAGCGTTTTACATACCTGGAGGGTTCCGGTAAATAACTTCTTTCTTTTAATAAACACTGACGTTCGAATTCACGTCAAATCGAGCGAGTTCAAGATGTTTTTGGTATTTTTCATATGCCTTCGATCGGAACGAAACCTGCTTTTTATTGTTTTTATTGTATCCATGGAGAATAGCCCCTTTATCTTGTACAATTCAATTCAATTCAATAAATGTCGAGCGACTTGCAAGTCTTTCACGGATTTTTAGAAAGACCGCGGTCGACCGCCCTTTCGTATGTGTGTGCTAGAAGAACGACCGCTCCAGTAAAAGTTCGGGTCGTACCTACTCCTACTCCAAACTAACTACTACCTTCGGGTACGAATGAAATCGTTCGCTCAGCGATGAAAGTTTGAGGTGTGATGATGACTACCAAACTTTCAAGCTCTGGATTGGAGGAAGACAAAAACGAATATCATTAGTTCTTTTTTCAATGTCTCTTTCGTAAAAAATAACAACGTGAATTCATAGAATGTCTTATTTTTTGATTATAAATGTAAATAAATCATTTCCTTCAATACTTTTTATAATTTCAATTCAATTTGCGACCTTCGTTACCTACCTATGCCACACATCGTAATGGATTTCATTTGCTATTTCTCATCATCTTCATAGTTGTTTTTTCTTCCATTATCTCTTGTGAATGTGTAATACTGACATTGCTAACGCATCTTAAGATAGGCAGGTAAAGATATTAGTAAAAATTATGAACATTACATTACATTGAAGTTGAAAAAATCTTTTATATCATCACTTAGTGTAGTGGTGACTCAAGGTAAAATAATTAAATTGACAATGCATGATTTTCAACATTGAAGGGATGGATGGAATCAGTCTTACTGTATTAACTTCTGTCATATGGTTACACATTATGTGGGTCACTCCAGAATTATTCAGAATTATCTGTCACATCAATTTAGATGTTCAATCAGCATCATATTTGTGGCGTCAATAAAAAGAAACACTCACCTGTCTTTCTCACTAATGCTATCCTGCATTTTTATGAAAACTGATGTTTTAAAGAATTAGTACTGTGTACTCAAGTTGACGTTTACTGTTTGTTTGCTATTACAAAAAAGTCCGAAATGTTGTGAACTGCATCTATCATGCAATTCTAGGAAATCTTACTTAGTCTAAAGACTCTGTTTAAGGGGTAGTCGGTCAGCTAAGAAACATGAATATACTATTCCTCTCAAAAATACTGACCTTAATCTTGCAGCTGTGCAAACTCAAATTTAAACATTCATATTCTATTCTAATTATCCTTCTAATTTTTGCTTTAGTAGTTGTTTTTTTAAGACTCTGAAATAAATATTTTGTGACATTCACGATACAATGTCACAAATGCTCACCTCAAACCTATCCACTAAAAACTGAACACAATAGAAGTTAAAATCGATGTGACTGGTCCATTAACTAGCTTTGAGATGAACAAATTACAAACTGACTTAAAACTTATCCTAAAGAAGCAATTGTACACTACTTAGTATTGAAATGTTTTGTGAAGAGAATAAATTTCTAGGTCTTACCATCCCATCCTTAGTCCTTTCTCAGTCAGATTTTTGACAGTTAAAGGTGGATAAAAGAATGAATGAAGGAAAATGATTGTATTTATGAGGGGGAAAAGAGTAAAATATTACTCAAGTCATGTTTTATATTTGTCCAACTAATTTGATTGAAACTGGAAGAGAAAGAAAAATGTTACAGGGTAAATTTTATTTTAGCATATTTTAGGTACGAACCTTTTTTCAGAGAATTCATTACCTGCATTCTCAACCATTTCAGAATTATCTTAATTTTTGAAGCATCAGACAGTTGAACAAGTTGGTGGAAGATGAATTTTTCTTTGGTACTCTTTTTACACTAAAGTAAGCAACTAGTCATGAAAAACAGATTGCTCTACACATAATGTTATTGCATAAAAAATTTAATTTTAATTCTAATTGCATACCTCCCAAGAGTTATTTTGTAATTGCCCACTGGTTGAGACTTGAGTTAAAACGTCAGTTATCTATTAGAGAAAGACATTTGATTGAAAAACTGAAGAAAATAATCATTTTCAGGTTTTACCTTTTATGGAAGTCATTAAAGTGTAATTGACTTTCAAATAAATAGAATCATTTACTCACGTCTTTCGAACGTGTTCAATAAAAAATAATCTTTTTAAGATTAACTGATAAAAAGTTGTTTTTTTCTTTTCGGGTATACGATTAACTAGGAATCACATTTTCAGTCATGCTCTTATGCGATTACTAATACAAATAATCTCGCATGAAAATTTTGTGGCATGAAAATTTTGTACTTGTTGGTTGAGGAAAAAAACATGCAAAAATTAAAATGCTGCATAAAATACATTTTGAGCTCAACAGCAAAATTAAGATATTGAATACTAGTTTTAGTTGCAACATCCAAGCAAAATACACCAAAAATCCTGTGTTTTCAGTGTTAAAATCAAAATGGAATTTTTGTCCCCATGCAATTTAAATACTGTGACGTTCACAATTTTGCAAATTAAAATGTAGTGCAATTTTTGGAATTAAGCTTTATCCATATGATTCATCAGTTAAAATTTGCAAAAGTTCATATTTGCCAAAAGTTCACATTTCAAACAGAACAGAATGAGGGTGCAGCTAGCTGCGATAGGGTTCTCTTAAGAATTTTTTCAGTCCATTCAAAATTGCTTTGATTGTTTAATGCTGTCTAAGGGGTTGATTAATATTTATCTATCAATATGATGGTTACTCTACGTTCAACTTAAATTTCTATTTACTTTTTTCTAGCTATGGATTAGAAATAAAGAAAAATGGCATTCAACATGAGATTTTGCAGATTAGTGTTGAATCCAGGTAACCTGAGGTTACTACGATCACAATCTGCACATAAACAATTTCAGTTATCTGTCATCAATCAATCTCGATGTATTACATCTGCCTCTCAAAGAGGAGTCTTTCTATCATCTACCTCTAAACAACAGGATGAACATAAATATTCTGATGATCATCGCAAAAGAATGGGACGTTACTATTCTTTGATTATTGGTTCTGGTATTGGAATGATAGGATCTCTGATGTTAATCTATAAAAAGCTTAATGTCAAAGCTGAAGAAGTGAATACTATACCTGAAATTGAAGCAGGTTCCTTGCACAAGAGTGATGCTGGATTTAAGGAAAGGAAAATTATTGAATATGAAAACAGAATTCGTTCCTACAGTACTCCAGATAAAATCTTTAGGTATTTTGCATCACTTCAAGATACCAAAACAGGTACAATCTATATGAATCCTGAAGATTTTGTAAGAGCACTTACACCTGACACAATGCAACCTAAAGGATTAGGTTTGGATCAGTTTAAGAAGTTTGACAATGCTAACGTTGGCAAGTATGAAAGTAAATATTTTGGCGAAGAGAGCATTTTTCATTCACTTGGTCAAGGTGGTTTGATCTCGTTTTCAGATTATATCTTTTTATTGACTGTTCTGGGAACATCAGCCAGGCATATCAATATTGCATTTAAAATGTTTGATCTCAATGGTGATGGTGAAGTATGTTTGGAAGAGTTCAAAAAGGTGCGAGCATTATTCTTAAATATGACGTCTACTGGAAGTCGTCATCGTGATCGTAAAACAACGGGAAATGTGTTGAATGATCAAGTGAATGAAGGTTTGGCTGCTTATTTCTTTGGTGAAGATGGAAAAGGCGTTCTTACATCTGATGAGTTCATCAAATTTAAGAAGAAGTTACAAGAAGAAGTGATGTTTCTTGAATTTAATAGTTTTTGTCCTAAGAATAATTCAATTTCTGAGCGTCAATTTGCTGATATTTTGCTTACCTATGCAAACTTTCAAAATACCAAGAGAAACAAGATAATGAAGAGAATCCAGAGAGTGTATGGAGAAAAAGAGAAACGTAAAGGTGTTCGATTTCAAGATTATCTAGATTTCTTTAGTTTTTTGCTGAATATCCGAGATGTTGAAATGGCATTGAGTTTTCATACAATTGCTGGTCAACCAGTTGATCCTGCCACTTTTAAACAAGTTGCCAAAACTGTTACTGGGATTGATTTGAATGATCACTTAGTAGATATTGTGTTCTGTATTTTTGATGAAAATGAAGATGGACAGTTGAGTAATAAGGAATTTGTGTCAGTTATGAAGGATAAGATGTTTCGTGGTTTGAATAAGCCTAAGGATACAGGTTTCACTCGCTTAATGAGTGCTATTGTGGCATGCTCAAAACAACACATCATAGAATCATGGTTTCCAAAAGATCATACGCATTGAGAGGATGAAAGAATACGGTTTGAATTTTGTAATCAATTGCTCTTTTGAGATTATTTAGTACGTTACAATCCTTAAATATGAAATTAGTATATGGGAAGTTTAGGCTTCTTTTTGATTGACTCCCATTCATAGTTATTTTTACAATTTTAACAAGTTAATTCTGATCAGCAGAAGCTATGGTTCCAAATGGAAAATATCCCTGAAGCAACGTATCTTTTTTTTTCAAAGAAAGAAATGGTAAGAAATTGGCCTAGGTATATTATGTTGTAAGTTAAAAAATGTTCCTATTATATTAGTTAAACATTTATGTTATCACAGAAAAAAATATTTTGAAATCTCTTTTAATCCTATCAGTGTAGATCAAGTGTATTTATTTGAGTCACAGCCCAGGATAGGTTTTGTGACAGCAGAAATCATGTATAAATCAGAGGTATAAGAAATAGGCAACTACTGAAACATTTGTTTGTATCACTTACTGTTTTTCTGTGATGGCGTTTTCCTCAATATATTGTTTGGAGGGATTTTTTTTGTTTAATAATTGTGTGTGCAAAGAAATTTATTGACAATTTGTTTTAACTATGGATTATATAAAGATCATCTAAATAATTTTATGAAGATTGAAAGATCTTTTTAATCAATTAGTTGAAAAATATAGTGTTGGTTTCTTCTTTTTAGGAATAAGCTATAATAAAAAGAAGGACAACTGGCAGGGATTTGCAATACCTTTCAAAGCCAGAAATCCTTCTAACAAAAAAGTTAAATGATGTGGAAAATCTTTCAACCTTTAATTGTGTTATCTGAGGGGATAAAGTTGCTTAATAAAGTTGCTTTATCTTAATAAGCCATTTTCAGCTGTTGTTAATCTACTCTTCTTTATAATTCAGAACTTTTTAGCTTTAATAACAATATTTTTGTATATATGAAATGGTTATGATTATCTTAGTGTTTTGGTTATTGAAGTATTTTGTGAGAATTTCCTTTGAAATTTAGAACAATTAAGATTATTGTTTGTTACCTAAATGTTCTGTATCTTGAAAATATTTTGTAATTTTTTTGTTGTCGTAAGAAGCAAGTGTATATATATTTTTCATATTTTTTGTGAGTTGCAGGGTTTTGCATGATGATGCCAGAGAAAAAGAATTGACATTTTCATGGGTAAGAAATTGTCTCAGTGTTGTTAGATGTTAGTTTTTGATTTACAGGCTATATTTAATTGTTGGTCACTACATATCTTCTATTTATTAAAATGCACAACAATATATCCCTTAATAAGACTTTATTGTGATCATTATTGCATGTTTCCCAGTCATATAGTGTTTGAATAATACAACCATAAAGAGGCAGTGTTGCCAAAAGATTCAATGCAAAGAATAACCAAGAAGGTCTGTGTTGTTTTGTACCTGTACTGAACTCTCTAAATTATACTCTTTACTTTATCAAGTCACACCTTAACGTTGTGAACAGTTGTGAATCTTCCCAATTTACTGTTTTGTTGTTGTTACCCACCCTTATGTTATTTAGATTAATCATTTGGATTCATTGGGACTGTCTTATTTGTTAACACAGGAATGATAACTAAACTATTGAATGATGTCTTTATCTTTAATAAAATAATTTGTACTTAAAAAGTTGTATGCTGGGGTGGTGGTGGGGGGTGTGGGGGGCGAGTGTCTTAAGTGGTCCATTGCTCAGATAGTGCTGCTGGGTTGCAAATTATCTGTTAACTTATAAGCTTATATGTAATCTTCATAGTTGTATATCTTTTATATATATATGTATATCATTTTAGTGTATATTTTATTTATTAATTGAACATAATTGAATTATGGTTAGAAATCTTTCTTGCAGAACTTGATTAATCAAATCTTTTATTCTTTGGAATGTGTTTATCTCTTTCTTTGTTTCACCCACCTAATACTTTCATGTGATATGGTCCTTTGAAACCACCAAGTTTAACTTGATATAAAAGTACACAGAACTATAAAACATAGGAACTTAAGGGACAAATCTAATGCAGCCTTGTTGTTAATCAGAGATCTTAGGTACTAGAAGTATCTGGAACATACATGTTCATGAGGTTTTACCAAAATAAGGTATTTTGGCTTCTTTTTGTAACGAGTGATAAAAATTAGAACTTTGTTATCTCAATGAATAGGGCTCTCCAATACATCTATTCAGTTTTTGTCAGGCAGAGAAGATCCCTCTATATAAATAACTGTGTGGGCGAAAAATGAGCAAAAAGAGCTCTTTTAGCAATGAGCAGAAAAGATATTTCGTTATTTTCTCTTTTAATATTGATTTTTCAGTGTGGAGACTTACCATGCTTACCATGTAATGTTGGACTGATTTTCTTTCCATATTTATGTTATTTGGCAAATAAAGAGCATCAAAGATCTCTTTTTGTTCTATTAAAAAAGTGCAGTTTGGGCAGAATATGAGGAAAAAAAGAGCTTAAAATTTTTCTTAAGTTTATCATCTTAATTTGGTATCCTTTTACCTATACTAGCTCTGGATTACAGAAAATGGCCACATTCTTTTCAAATTTTCACCAGTTATAGATAGATTATTAGTTAATATGATAAAATGTTTGGATGGTACAAAACTCCTAATTTTGGGCAAAATTTGAGCCAAATGTTGCCTGCATGTAAGGAATCATAGCCTTAACATGACAAAGAGCTTCTTAAGTAATATTGAAGAAAAAAGGCTTTTTAACAAGCTGGAATGTGTTTCATATGTTTAAAAACGATTATGTTGGGCAAAAAGAGCCGGAAATTGAGTTGAAATTATTAGCTCTTATTTTGCTCATATTGCTCGTATTGCCCAAATAACAGCAGTCACAAGGGCATAAGGGCATAATGTACCATACCTAGTGAGACATCTTAACTAACATTATTTGTCCAGTGTACCACAAAGATAACCTACATTTAAGTTTTCATTGTTTCTGAAATGTGTTATTTATCTATTTTTATTGATAAAAGATCTTAGAAATGATCATTTTTTGCCCAAATAACAAATTTCTTGTCTTCTGTGTACTTAGTACATAGACATGTATTAATGCAACACAATAGAAAAAAACAAAGCAGGCTATGTTTTCTGCATATAAAAGCTTTTAAATTTCAAGGAGCTTTTATTGCTCATTTTTTGCCCAAAAAACAGTTGTACAAGCTTTGAATAACCAAGGTATCACAAATAGCTATCTATAAACCTATAATCATAACTGAATTCCTTTTAATATGTCTTCAATACATTTTTGTTGACTAGATAGTAAAAAGAGCTTATTTGCTCATAGTTTGCCCAAATAAGATTTTTTTTCTCTTTTAGATATGTTGTAGCCCTGTCTCAGGTTTTCAAAATGTGCTCATTTGCCTGTAAATTCCAACCCATTCTCATTTTATGGCCGTTATCGTGAGACATGGTTTTTCTATAGAAATGTAGAAATGTGTTAAAAAATAACCCAATTTTCACCTAAAACAACCACTTTGAGAAGTGGTCAGAAAATGGTGATTTTCACATCTGGGCTAGAAAATAGGGTGATACAAAAAGTAATTGCGGCGATATTGAAAATTTTCCTTTTGAGGTCCGCAAAGGTCCAAATTTGGGCAAAATCGTCAAAAATCAAACTTCGTGGGCCCAAAAATGACCGAAAAATAAAAATTTTCAAAATCGCTACATATACTATTTATAGCCAGGCATTCCATATGTTCTGTTGTTTTTACTGTCACCTTAATGGTCACTATTTTCCGATTCTTTGGTTGTAAAGCTTGCTTGCTTATTTATCTGATTACATGGTTTGCTTAAAATCCACTCACTTCTCTCTTGGTCTACAACTATGGCTTATAACCACGTTTGGGGCGAAAATATTTAACTTTATTCTGAGAATGAAACGTTTTCCTTCTTGAAACCACCCTGGAAAGGCCAGGAAATTGAGTTTTTCCCCTGGAATTAAATTAATTTATTGCCCTGGAACCCCTGGAAATGAACGTAATAATTGTGCTGGACATCTGGTATATGGTCCAGAAGTTTTTTCATAATTTTCTTAAGTAACTCATCTTGTAACATATTCAAGCTTTTTGTAAAATAATTTTTCTCAACTGGTTTGGCTAAAACACTTCGAAAGTATATTGCTTTAACTTTTGAGTCATCTAGAAAGGGAAATGGAGGGTTCGAAATTTTTCGTAAAATTTGAAAGAGGGGATGGCACTTAGGGAGGGGAGGGGTTGACCCTGGACATTTTTCTAGTATTTATCAACCCACCCACCCTTCCTAGCATTTAATAAAAGATGTATTTTTCATTAGGTGAGGTGAGACAAAAATGATGAAGTATGTAGGTATGGCATATAGGGATTTTATTTTCCTCTGAGTAATGTCTTAAGAATTTCTGTAAATTACTGTAAATGACATAACACTCAACTATCAAGATCAGGTATTTAAGACAGCATTTATTAAAAAAAACGTAAACATGTGAAGGCTTGTATTTAAAATTTCTCAAGTCGTTCTTAAACATAATATAAAATACATGAGCCTAATCCCCCAAAAAAGATGTGTTAAAAAAGAAATTATAAAGTGATCTTATTTGGGATCATAGAACTGGTATGGCAGGGTGTCCAGCCACTCCTCGTTGTTTTTAGTACAACTCTTTAACAAATATAGGGATAATTGTTGATGCAAGTCTGGAAAATTTGATCGGAAATGTGGGAAAATTCTTGGAAGTTGACAATTGTCAGTAAAAATCTGGAAAAGTCTGTTAAATTTAGATGAAATGAGTGTTATCAATCCTGAATTTATTCAACACTGAAATTATATTTTCTTATTTCCATTTAATACCTCTTTAATGCCTTCTTACAGACACATATCCTGTTTGAAGAATCTATAGTCTTTTCCAGTTCTGTTGGCAGATATGACGACAGCATCAATATCGCTGAGTTCTTGTGATGGTTTTCTTTTGGTTTTTGGCAAATAGAAGACTCCTATTAGAAGAATGTTTGGAAATTTTTATTAGTCTTTAAGTAACACTACCTCTACCTGCCAACTGCTGGAATAGACAGGGTCTAATATAGAAATCATGGGCAGGATCCGATGGATTAGAAAAAAGGGCACACTTTGAGGAACTATAACATAAAAAGGACACTTTTTTGTGTTTTTGATTGGCAAAATCGTTTCATGTGTCTATTGTTCGAGCAATTATTCCATTTAGATTAGCCACTGATAGATAGTATTTATGCCAAGAGAGGGTTCACAGAATTAAGATTCTTGCTCATTAGCCCCTTATTTTATTTTTCATCATTATTTTAGTATCATTATGAACTGTATGTATTACTTTCAGTTTTTTTTGCCCCCTGCATGTCTGTTTGTTTCAATTATGTTCTTCTTATTTATGTTATGGGTCTTGATAAGTGGGGTTGAGTTGTAGCAGAGAAAAAAAAGTGAGTCAAAAAATAATAAAAAAAATCATCAAAAAAAGCCAAAAAAAATTATATATCAGCTCAGTTGGTAAATGCTCGATTGATATCAATCCAAAAATCCACTGAAATAAATATATGAAATCAAGTTTCTTCTTAATTATATACTCACCTATCACTGTTTTTGTGACAGTGTGATCTTGTCCAATATCCGATTGAGCATTTATCAGCTGAAAAAAAACAAAAAAAAACATGAATAAAAAAAAGGTGCTGATAAAAGAAAAAAAGAAAGAAAGAAGCATTAAAAGATAAAGAAAAAAGATGATAAAAAGCAGATAAAAAGATGATATAAAAAGAGAAAAGAAAGAACAGAAAAGGCAAACCAAGGAACCATACCATAAATGAGAAAATATTTTAAATCATTTTGATGTTTGAAAACAATCTCATTTTTCTCTAGATTTAAACATTTTGAACGATCCAACATGCAGTTTTTGATTAAAAGCAGTAGTTTCGAATGCTGCAAGAGAAAAACGAGTTTACTTGTTCCAGGTAATCAGGTATGAGACCATCAAAGATAAAGAGATCAAACGTATGCGTGGAAGATATTATAGTTTAAAACTACACTGGTAACTATTGGTTAGCTATGGCACATTTTTCTCCATTCCATTTCAAAAAAGATGAAAGTACAATTTGTGCTAGATGTCAGAATGATTATGTTAAGTTTATGCTACGAAGTTGAGTATCGATCAGCAAAGCTGAAACTGAAACTAGTTCTTAGAGAGGGTTCAATTGAGCATTAGTGCAACGAAATAGAAATTTGATCTTATATAAATGAGTTTCTACATTATCTTAAGTCCTTAAAGTGTTTGTATCTAATTGGTAATATTTGAATACTAAAAAAGTAAAAATTGTAAGTATTGTTATGCTTATGGGTACAAAATTTGATTGTTGCCCTGGATAATTAAGAAAGTAAATTAAAATCTATGGTCAAATATTTTATACTTTTTCATCTTAAGATTAAATTTATTGAGGGAAGGGAGAGGAGCGCTCAAATTTTGTTGTTGTGATTCTGGTACTTGTGATCATGAAGTAATCGCATCTCATCCATTAGTTCCAAATTCAAAAAGGTCTGAGTAATGGTTGTCCATCATGTTTTCATCTTTTTTATTAATTTTTTCTCAATTTCATTATTTTGTATCTTGGTTAGAACGTTTGTCAGTACCAACCTATCATGAGTCTTGAAGAAGAAGAATCTGTTGTTGACTCAATTGTTGACACAAGTGTTGAGGATTCAACTTTCAAGAAAGAAGAAGAAGAATCTATAATTGATGAAGATGTCTCTTTGAATGAAGATGAAGATGAAGATCCTGACATACAAGCGATCAAGGCAAGAGTTAAAGAAATGGAAGAAGAAGCAGAGAAATTGAAAGAAATGCAGAAAGCAGCAGAAGAGCTGAATCCAACAACTACTTCTCCCCATTCAAATGGATCCCTCGGAGCACTTAGTAGTGCTGACCAAGTTGAAACAGATGCACGGTCAGTGCATGTCAGTAATGTTGATTATTCAGCGACCGCAACAGATCTCGAACAGCATTTCCATGGGTGTGGATCTGTCAACCGTGTTACAATTTTATGTGATAAATTTACAGGTGCACCGAAAGGCTTTGCTTATGTTGAGTTCACAGAGAAAGAAAGTGTGGATATGGCTTGTCAACTTTCAGATTCGTTATTCAAAGGAAGACAGATAAAAATAACTCCAAAGAGAACAAATATACCAGGACTTTCAACAACGAATCGTTACAAACGAGGTAGAGGACGTGGACGTGGCTTTTATGGAGGAGGAGGTGGTGGATATCGGGGGTATTCACCACGTCGTGGACGGGGCGCCTTTCGATCACGCCGTGCACAATGGTTTTCTCCATATTAATTCATTCTTTATTCCGTTTAATTAATAATGTTAAGAAACTGGTTTTCCATTTACAACTTCTATGCAAAAAAGAAGTGGTGTTTTTTTACTTGTGTTAGATTTTATAAAGATTTTTAATCATACATAATACATTTATTTGTCCCCATACATAGTTGTTTAACAAATTTTTTATCAAGTTCTAAATATTACCATACATGGTCTACTTAAAACATGGAACCTTCACTCTTCATTTTTTTAAATCAGTTTTTTTTCAGGAAGACTCGTTTGTATGATTAAGAGGCAATGTCAGATTTTTTAAAAAATGCCAACACCTGACTATACTCCTGTATAAATAGTGATTTGAAAATCAAAGTTGTCAATTGAACCCAACATCTATGTCTTCTGTCAATTTTTATGACTTTGATTGAACTGGGAATAACAGATATTTAAGTTATGTTCAAGGCTGTTTTAGGTAGGCCTTGCTTAGTTTACAGTTCTTCCCATTGCCACTCACATACATCTAATATATATCTAAGTCTTATTTATGGTAACAATTTTTCTATTTGATTGAGTGAAAAAAAGTTTTATTTAATATTTTTTTGAATTTTGGTTTATCTTTTTACATAACTTGAACTCAACTGGTTTTAATTGATAAAAAATCTTTCTCTATGTGGTTCAAGATTTTTTTTTAAATTCGCTGTCTTTTATTTGTCACCTTTTAAGCATGTCAAGTGTACTTTTGTATTGTCTATGTATTTTATCAAGAAACATTTCATTTAATGCAAAGTTGTTTTGTTACATAATTAAACTATTTTTAGTAAAGATTTATCTATAGTTTTATTTTTGTTTTTTCATCAGATTTTTTCAAAATAAAGATATTAATCAAAGAAATATTTTTAGCATAAAATAAATGATGAACAGACATCAGAATAGTAATTTATTTCCCCT
>JAUKPT010000455.1:0-20011 GCA_032273505.1 Nanomia bijuga
ATAAAAACTCATTCTTTCCTAATGCTATCAAAAACTGGAACTTATTTATCACATCCTTCCAAACTATGCCATCTTTCCCTATCTTAATTCACGACCGCTTCGGTTCTCGTTCTATTTTCCAACTTAGACTTGGGCTCAGTCCATTGAGAAATCACAAATTTAATCACAATTTTGAAGACACCCCTGTCGACATGTGTCTCTGTGGTATTGAGGCCGAAGACATTTTCTCATTTCCTGTTCATTATACACGCGTCAAAGAGCGCACTTAGCTGCAGCAATCATCACCATATTAGCACCCAACAATTTAAATCACCTCGCAAACTCAGTGTCTTTGTATGTATATGGTGACAGTGGTCTATCTGATCGCGATAACAGAAGCATATTAAAAGCAACAATAGCATTTATTAGAAACTAAACGTTTCTCATAGCTTGTTGATTATTTTTAAGTAAAGCAATCCCTCTCCCTTCCCCTTCCCATTACGGCTAGTGTTTTTTTTTCATGTTTTTTATACTCATAGCCTTTTTTTGTTGTTTCCTACCATATTTGTGTTTTTCTTCGTATTTTCTTTTCCGTCTTTGTCGTTGTATTACATTTATTTTATTTCATTTACGTGTTCGTTGTAAATATCTAGGAAGTTGCTGTTAATGACTTTATTTCATCTCATGGCAGTTAGCATGTTGTTTTCTAGAAAAAAAAAAAGAAAAAAGAAAAGAAAAGAAAACCTTTTCTTTTCACTGAAAATCAAACAAATCTTATAAATACAGTCATTTCTCATATTGCTATAAACCCTTATAGCTGTTTAAAAACTCTTTTTATTTTACCACATAGAGTAATTTAAGAAGAGAATATAAAATGATGTGTTTATGCGAGGGTAAATTAATTGAAAAAAAGGCGTAGGGTTTTTTGGATTTTTTGGATTTTTTTTGATTTTTTTTTGACATTTTGGATTTTTTTGATTTTTTTTTACGTTTTTAGGATTTTTTTAGATTCTTGGATTTTTATAGATTTTTATAGATTTTTTATAGATTTTTTAGGACTTATGAATTTTTGAATTTTCTTGGAATTTCTTGGATTTTTGAATTTTTTTGGATTTTTTCGGATTTTTTTGGATTTTCATGAAAGAGTGCGGGATTTTTTATTAATTTACCCCTCGTGTTTATGTATCATAAAGAAGAACATTGGAAAGGTTTCAATCTTTCAATGGTCCTCTAAATGATACTCCTCTTAAAAGAAAATACTTGGATCGTTATTTCAAAGGTCGATCTTAGCCCTTGTCATCAAAATTGGTGTCACAAGCAATCTGCTGATCTGGAGCAAGCGTCTTGTTGGATTGAGTTTCATTAAAAGGAATGCCATATTGATCAAGTTAGTTACTTTGTTGAGATTAAAATAAGAGAATTTTGATTTACTGCTAATTATGACTTTCTAACTGGTTTTGAAAAAAGCATCTTATTTTGAGTATTTTTGTGCTTTAAAAACCTTTAAACAGGAACTGCAAGACTTTATTTTCCCAAAACTCAATATCAAATTGAGTTTTAAACTCAATCTTGGGAGCAAGCGAGCAATGATTGAGTTACGATGTCAAGCCACAAAAACGATGCCCAAATTGTCTTAGATTGAAACAAACCAAGTACCACTTTTGGCGCTGCGCTCATCTTTCTCGTTTTTCTCCCGACTGCGCTTGTCGCGAAACTCCAAACTTAAATGTTCTGCACGAAGAAATAATTGAGTTGAATAAAGTAGGCAATTGTCAATTCAATTCAATTCAATTCATTTATTTTCCTCCAAATAATACAATATATAGTAATAATACAATACGTACAATAATACAATTTATTACAACAATACAATGAGAAATCACAAAAATACAATGAAAAAAAATCACATGTAGATTAACATCAGTGATCGACTTCATGAGTGTTCTAGCCTTCTATTTTCTCCTGCACTAGTTCTAAGTCATAGGTTCTAAGCATATTTTCTCAGAAAAAATATTTTAGAACGTAATCATATTATTTGTAGTATTTTCACACAGAGTATCATCAATATCTTTTCAATAATTCAACAGAATGCATCAGCATGATTAGAAATAATCTTGTTATGATTTACATACATAATCAATATTTTTCAATATTATCTTATAATGGCGCCGGCGAACTCTTTTCACTACTGCGATCCAGTGCTGTTTAGAGAGAAATTATGTACCGGTGATGCAAAATATATACCATTTTCCTGGGGCCCTTTCCTATCGATATTAGGATCCCATTGGCGGACCATTACAAGATTTGTGACTTCGAGAGACTTACTGAAAATGTTTGCTCATTATTTGATTGACTTTATTTCAAGAATTTTAAGATTTCAATTTCTAAACGTTTAAGATAAATGTATTTGTACTGGGTGTCAACGGCCTACTGAATAACACGGCCTGACATTTTACAGTGGATGGCTCAATTTCTCAACAGATACAAACTACTAACTTTACTTACATAATCATAAGACCGGCCAGGGTCTCATGCCGAAAATGAAAATGTTTTTTTACACTAAATATCATCGACCGCTTCATTTTTTATTTCTCAATCTCATTTTTCACATGGTTTTTTAAATAAAGGGTTAGTTGTGCCGATAGTTTGAAAAAAATCACTGACACAAACTCGATCGCGGAAGCCCTATAGTGTAACCTTTCCTGTTACAGGAATGCATTATATTTTTCTTAAATATGTTGAATCCTAAAATGAAACCTTAGGGAACTCAAAACTATAGGTCAACCTCGCTAAAACCCGCGGCCCATTATAATTCCGTTTCGCGAACTCCATATATAATGACCCTGGTATTACCTGCATTTAATATTAATATATTCATAACAATTACTTGACAGATGATGGCGCACGTGCATCAATATTTTCAAAACAAAAATAATTATGCGCCTCGTTTTTTGTGGTCTCACTTAAGCCAAATTCTGTTAACTGAAAATATATCCCGTAATTGGATAAGCAAGACTTAACGTTGAAACAATGATCCCTCAAAATACGAGGGATAAATTTTTGATGTTGCCGGCAGCGTGTCCCAGGGCCATTATTTATGGAGTCCCCGAAATGGAATTATAATGGACCGGGGTTTAACGAGGTTGAGCTATAGGTTACACACTGACGCTGCTTTTTTAGTGAAATTGGTAATCCTTTTCTCAAGTTCAAACTTGAGCTATTCGTGACGAAGAAAAGTAATGAACTTGAACCGAATCGGGTGGGAACAGGGTTGATGAGCAAGCCACCTTTTCCTTTTCATTATTTTCCCATGATAAACTCTTTAGTCTCAAAAACTTCTTATCTCTCACAATAGCAAAACAAAAGATGAGGAAATAATACTATTAAAAATAAATTTCCTTTTACAAAAAAAACTCATGAATTTCATCCTACGACTTTATTTTCACTTGAAACTCAAGGTGTTGAGTCGAGAAGGAAAGCAATAAATATTTCGACGTGACATCCTATTATTCCTTTTCTCTTGCGTGTGTGTAAACTGAAAAATTGAATAGTAATAAAATAAATCAATTAATAAAATTCAATTAATAGAATTATAAAGAAAAACGCGCGCGTGAACTATATCATGCACAAGTTTATATTTCAAGCTTTGTGTAGTTTTTCTTTTCGTAGTAAAATGTTTTTAAAATTAACTTCATTTAAAACATGTAAACAATAGAAATGTATATGGGAAATAAGATCAATTCCCTCATGGCTATTTTTTTCTTTTTAAACACTGATATGTTTTGAATAATTTATGTTATGTGTTTGTTGAGTGGTTTTTGAAAAGCAGAAGTTAAATGATCAGGCTTTTCTTTTATTCTATGCGAATTCTATTAAATTTCAAGTTATAATTAACTTGTTTTAGTTGTTTGTGTTTTCGTTGCTAAGTACGTGCATGTGTGCATATGAACAATTCATGGGGGCGGGGTAAAACGGGAAGGGGTGTTGGCACCCAATATTCAGGAAAATCGAAACTTTCGCGACGGTCTAATTCCATTAAATTCAAAAACCATACAGTGGCGGATGTGGAGTGTCTTCAGTGTCTTCACGAAGACACTCATTTTTGATATGAGCAATTCTTTTTAGCAGTATTTTTTATTATTTAAGAGTAAGTTGGCCCTACAAATTGTTAAATTTGGTTCAAGATGACGACAAACACTCAAAAATATGTCCTGAAGTATGTGCTTCCATGCGTTTCCAGTGTTTTAATTTTAATTTCCCTCATAGCTATAAGTGGGAAAAAATATCACTTTTGAAGACACTCAGGAAATGGGCCGGATCCGCCACTGCCATGATCAGGTTTTTAGACTATAAGAACTGTTAAGAATCTTTTTTTTCCAAAATTCTTTGAAAAATCCGAAAATCATAGAAAAACAAAACAAATATGCCATGATAATTCAGAATCCAAACATCTCAAAAATTAAGAAAACGATGATTAATGAACAATTTGCCGAAACTCCATTAAAGCCCTAAGAATCCTACATTAAATTCCCAAAAACTCCCGAAGTTTTCATCAATAATCTCAAAATTCCAATGATCGCATGAAAACTTTTCAGAATCACAAAATCTTAATAATAAATGAAAATACTAATTATCCTAAAAATGACACGAAAACAATGATACTTAAAACACAAATCCTTCAAATCCCAATCCTACTCTAAAGTCTTTTTGTAACGAACTCTTAGTTGTGATCCTTACGATAGATAAATATGCTACGTGTGATAAATAGATAAATATAAATAGAATAAAATAAAGCCATCTGAATCAGATCGTTTCTTTACTTGTTTAAAAGAGTGGAAAGAACATCTTGTTTTTTAAGAAAGGTTGATAATTGTTTATTTGTGATTTCCTTAACTTTGACTTCTAACGATTCATCGTGGTCTTTGTTGTCAAGATAGTAATTTCCAAAAAATCTGTTGCAAGTTCTTGCAGTTAGAAAGGTGTTCTGAGCATCTCTGTTTCAATTGCTTCTAAACACTTAAGAACACTCCGGTTGTTCGAAGCATGTTTAAACCTCTTTTAAGCTAAACACTGTAGCCCGGTTGTCCGTACGTTATTTAGCTTAACACTGTTTAACTAACGTAAGATATTGTTATCGAATTAAATACAATAGGCTTAAACAGATTTAGCTTAAAACAGCTTTAAACATGCTTTGAACAACCGGGTCTATATATATATTAGTCTATTGTAATCGATTTTAAAACAAAAGAAATAACTAACGCTAAACAGTGTTTAAGCTAAATGACGTTCGAACAACCGAGCCCTGGTATTATATAAGTTAATCTTGGCAATCGAGAAATATCAATGCATCAATCTCTCCGGGTTTTAAGACTAACTTAAAAGGAAAAAAATGAATCAAATTTGGTTTGCAGACTCTTTTCATTTGAATGCATGAAACTTTACAAAAACAACTATAACAATAACAACTAATACTAGCTAAAAGGATAGAAACTTTAAATTTTATTAAAAAAATACTCCCATCATCTATTTCTACGGATACTATTCTGTTTTATTTGCTTGAGGTTATTTCGAAAAAAAGCAGTACACGGGAGTTTAATTAAGATTCGGGAAAGGGAAAATACTCTAGCTGAAATTTTAGATTTCACCTAAATTCACCTAAATTCTTCGAGTTACAATAAGAGGGTAATTAACCGTTATACCCATAGTATTATATGCTAAGGGCTGTAAATTCATTCCCCAACCTAGAAAATCTACTGTTTCCATAGTTTTAACCATAACAACAGCATATTAAAATGGCAGACTTCCTGTCTGCTGATGAATACGACGATCGTGATGTAAACAAACGTGATTTTGTCACGGCCGTGCGTGCAACGTGCAAGAGCAACGTGCAATGCAAATTCGTGATTCGTTTCGTTGCTGTGCATGTGTACGTTGCAGAAGGATAATACATGAGTTTAGGGCCAGTCTCAAAAATCTGACTAATTCTTTACTCGAATGATTTTTAAACTACATTTACTAGAACCACACGTTTAATTTAAAATTCGAAAATCTATTTTAATCAAAGTTTTTATGTTGATGATTTTTTAACAACAAAATTAGCCATGATTCATTTTTAGTTGAAGGCATTGATCTTTCTTTTACGTGTCTTTTCTTTGCAGTGTTCTTTTACAATATTGTTGTCATGTGATTGACGTTATAACGCCTTGCTCGCCAACTCGAAATCAAGTATTATCTTATCTTATTTTATCTGATTCATTTTACAGCACAAAATGTAAATTAGACATTATAACTCGCACCCACGTCGGACGGACTTCTCATTCCCCCATTCTCACAAATCATAAAAGAAAGTATTTGATTCTATCACAATTCAACGTTAAGCGAGGGGTAAATCACTCTCTGAAAAAGGTTACGAGATTTCTGTTTAAACAAATGGATTTCCGTAAGATTACGAGTACGAGATTTTTCAACAGAGATTTACCCCTCGACGTCAAGAGTGTTCCTGAAAAATTTACTCACCCTTTACGCTTAAAAGTGCAAAAATCTTGATACCCACTCCATATGACTATGAAAAGGATATGTGCGGTTACGTATGCAGTTTCAGGGATGCCGTCCGCAAATAGTAAATTCAGTCGTTTAATTGGTTTTGAACTACCTAATGAAGTTTCTGATTGGTTCACTTTGAATGTTATCATAATTTTCAGTTTTCAGAAAACTTAAAATTTGAACATGTTTGGATTCACTAATTAAGAACTTGGTGATGTATTTTTTAACCAATCAAAAAATCTAGAATATGGTTTGATACAACAACATGTGAATTTCCTTGAAAGAACGGCATTCCTTGCCATGAAAGTTGGGGACAAAAACAGTGGACCTAAAATGGATCCTTGAAATACACTTTAAAATCATTACAGCTTTCGTATTGACCATATTGATTTCTTTCATGATTTTAGGCAAACAAAAGGAAGCGTTTTTCCTTAAAAAAAACCCTTGAACTAAGTGTCATGAAGAGTGTATATTTAGGTGACTAATGACACTTACTGGGATATTGGACATTGGACACCCGCTTTTTTTCGGGACAAACCAATATCTTCATGTCAAATCACTTCAGACAATAAATCAATACCTGATTGAAAAATTACCTCTATTATTTTCAATATCTCTACATGAACAAAAACAGATGTAACACAGAAACTTACACTTGCAGAGAAAATTAATTCTCAATTTGAAAGACAAATAACCTTACAATAAAATGTAAGAGTTAAAATATATTAGAACGAAATGTAATGATTTATGTACATTTAACACTAATTATTTTCTTTTCCTTTTTCCTTTTTGTTTTGAAAAACCTTTTTTGATTTATTAGTATTAATTTATTAATTAAATAAAGGAAAGTTATATATTCAAACATTTTATATCTAATATTTATACTAAATATATATATATATATTTATTTTTAAATCAAGGAATGATTAGAAAATAGAAGAGAACTCTTTTATCTACTGTTTGTCATTTTATTTAAAAACATTAGAATAACATAAAAAAATGACGAAAAAGAAAATTACGTTTTAGCATATTAATTAACATATATTTTTCATTAAATGTCCTTTTGTTAAATATTTCCTTTTTCTCTTTTTCATGATAATAAAGAAAAATAATATATAATGTCTTGTTTTATTGAAAAGCTGTCTATTAGGAATTCAAATATCAATTAACACACAAAATTCTTTTATAACAATGTTTTCTTTTTTATTTTTTTTAAAAAAGAAAAAGAGAATAAAAAGATTTTATTATGATGGAATACAGTGTATGAATTACCATGTGAGCCACCTGCCTAGCTTTTTACATTGTTAAAATTAGAAAAAAAAGCCACTAAGTGCTTATAAAAGGGATGATTGGCGATCAATATGACCCACATTTTAAACAAATTTCATAAAATCTATGTAATTTATTTCTTTATTTCATTCTTCTCACGAAAAAAGAATATACATAAATATAAATAAGAAAAGAAATAAAACATTTAAGTATTCATACGAGAGTCAGCAAGCACATTAAGACAGTTTTAAGCGATTATAAGATTCTAGTATTTTCTTGTTATCTCCTCTCTTGGATATAATAAAAATATTTCTTTCATGAATAAAATTGTTCTCTCAAAAAAATAAAATGTTATCTTGGGCACGAGACGGTGGTGAATCATATCCTTCTTACTGTAAGTTTAATATAGTTTACTATTTTCATTTCTTGTTGGTGTTAGAGATCGCCTGCAAATTATGGCAAATGTAACCGTTTAATTGATTGTAAATTACATTAACAAGAATCTGATTGGTTTATCAAAAAAATTGTCATTATCTTTAGCTTCAACAAAATATCAAATGATGAAATTTTGAATTGAAACAATTCGATTCTTGATGATGTAATAATCAACAAATGAAATAGCAGATTCACCCATAATTTGTAGACAATCCCTTGACTCAATTGCGTGAAGGCAGAAGGTTAAAAAACTAACTAGTAAGCAACTGCAGATGCTGAGAATCTCTAATAAGTCAAGCAAATGAGACTATTGTTGTTTAGGGAACGTTCAATTATTACGTAACCTTGATATGGTAGGTAGGTGTTCTGGTTTTAGTTACGACCCGTTACGGATGAAAGGTAGGTCCTGTACTCTAACTATTACGTAAAACCATGGCCAGCTTAATTATAAATTAAGCTAGCCATGGTAAAACATATCGTTAACATCAGGCACAGTTATGAAGAATTTAGAAATTAAACTTGCTACTGGGGGAGAAGGGGAGTTATTAATTGAATGTCATATTTCGTCACTGATGGTACCAATTGTTCTTTAAGATTATGTAACAGCGTATCTGGACCATTTTCTGAGTGTCTTCAAAATTGATTTTTACTCCAAGCTGCGGATAATTTTGAATACTGAAGCACTGGCTACGCATGGAAATGAATACTTCAGGACCTATTATTTCCTGAATTCGGTTAGATTTCGAACAAATCACGAAAAACAGACAAAAATGGTACTTTTTGGTCAACATAGATCAATGGGTTAGATTCGAGCAAATCTCGAATTATTTCCTGAATTCGGTGCTACTGATCAAAAGTAAAATATGGATTGGAGATTGGAGTTAGAATTTCCTATCATCTCTAACCCTTGACAATACAACTGAGTAGAAAAATTGAGCTTTTTAAAAAGACATTTAGGTTTAATCGTCTTAAAAGTAGTGTTTTTACTTTTATAGAAGTGTTATATCAAGAAAGTTATCATTTTTATTGATGATACTTTTTTTTTGAATGAGTCAATATTCTGATCATATATAGTCACTCAGTCAATTTCTGGTTGTTTTCAGTTTTTAATGAAACCTGCACAAGAGTCTGAAAAAGGTTAATTGTACATAATTCTGAACTTTAAAAAGACTGTAATGAAAAAGAAAATGAAAGCTTCGAATCTAGTGCAAATGGGGCTAATCAGCGAAATTAAATTAAATTTTGACCAGAATTACGAAACAATGCTTCGATTTGTAATCCAATTAATAAGTAAATAAATCGTTAACACTCTTTAATGTAACGGATAGGCGTGAAGCTCTCCACTATCTTACTTTTCTGTTTGGCTCAAGCTTCGCTCTTCTTTCTTTCACGATATTGAAAAAATTGTGCTAATTTCTTTTGTTGGCGTTGCCATAGCTAGCCTCGGTTTATTCTGAATTTGTTTTTTGACCATATTCCAGCTTAAAAATGTTCTTAAAAGATTTTCGTTATAAAATAAATTGTAGAGGAAATTGTCTAAGAGCCTCCTTTTATTCTTCTAAAAAATTCGGAATGAAATTGAACACTAAGAATTGATGAGATCATATTCCGTTGCTTTTTTACTTTTATGTTAAAATGAAACCATATCCACGCAAATGAGTAATAGAAAACGGAAGATAGCACTCAGCTAGATTATTTTGCATAATGGGCACTTAAGTATTTTAAATAGCATCGACATGACGCAAATATGTGGGCTAAGTGAAAAAATCTTAATATGACCAAATTATAATGAAAACGTGTTTCGTTGGAACAAGTTAACGAAAATGAAGTCTGCAAATTAGGATTTGGACAATGGTAAAAAGGATAAGGAGCCAAAATTCTTATACCCATCATACCAAGGTATAATCACTATAAAAGATTAAACAGCGATACAGTTAGCACATCAGATTTATATGTAATGTTGAACTCACCAAGAGACTAAATTATAGTTTGCTTCAAAAAAAGGCAGCTTAAAGGAATAATAGAAAAACAGTCTTGTATTTAAGAGCAGAGTTCCTAAAGACCTTTTATGAAATTCAGTCAACCCCAGGGAGTTTATCAGTTTAGAAAAGAACATGCTTGCCGATATTTCTTACATTTTGACCCTTTCTACATAAGAAGGACCAAAACAAATTTAACACTTCCAGTGCATTCATTCTTGGATAATATAACCATAGCAGTGGCGGATCTGGATTGTCTTCAGTGTCTGAATAAAGACTCTCATTTCTGACAGATAAGGGTAATTTTTGACAGGTTTTTGTTATTCAAGACTAAGTTGGCCCTATAAGTTGTCGAACTGGGTTCAAGATGAAAACACTCTGGAAAATAGGTACTGTAGTATGTATTTCCATGCGTTTTGAGTGCTATAATTTTTAAAATTTTACGCACAACCTTGGTTCAATATCACGTTTGAAGACACTCAGAAATTGGGCTAGAACCACCACTGTATAAGTGCCATGCGCGAATGACCATCTAAATCTCAACTCAAATTATGAATACTATTTAGATGAATGCGTGTGTTTTTGTCCCGCATTATACTTTTATTGGTCTTTTTCTAGAATAAGAATTCCGTTTTCGTCAGGATTTACATCTCTGAATATAGTAAACCAAATCTATTGAATAAAAATTACTTAGAATTCAAATTTCATTTTCTAAATGAAGAGAGATTCTTTAACCAGAGAAGCCAAACAAAAAAAACAATCAAAAAGTGTATAGGGATGTGAAACTGATCAAAGATTATATGGATTTGTACATGGTTTTGATTTATTATTTGAAACTCCATTATTGTAATTAAGTTTAAAATGGTTCAAGCAAAATTTCTTGGAAGAAATGCTGAAACTTCTAAGTTTTTGGAGATTTTTTCAACTTAAATTCAAAACCCACATTCTCTGACGATGAATATTTTTAATTATTTACCAGATACCCGACCTTTCTAGCATGTGGTATCTGCAAATGGAATCAGTTGTTTGTTTTTAAGGTTATTTCTACTTTTTATCTTTAATAATGTCATATATACCTGATGCCAAGGGGTGAATTGCTCAAAAAACTCTCGTACAAAAATCTCCCAACTCCCTAAAAAATCTTCAACTCCCAAAAAAATCTTTTAACTCCCAAAAAAATCTTTAACTCCCAACGAAATCAGTAAAAAAAGGAGTCAAATTTTAATTGAAAAAATTATTTTTGATATTAGAACGATTTCGAGAAAAAAAATACCACCAATTCATACCTTTTATACATCATTTCAGTCCTGCTTATGCTTTAATTCGCTTCGACACTTAGTTTGACATAATTCCATTCGAAAGTTTTTCGAGATTTTTTATCATCAATGACGTCTTTTAGGGTTAGTCTAATTATACGCAAATTGACATTTGATTGATTGGCAATTACATCATCAAGATTGTGATTCAATTCGAAATGCTAGAATATTCTAAAAGAAGTTGGATTAGATGAAAAAACCTGAAGATGAAGAAAGAAATCAAAATAGCTGAATTGAGCTTTCAAGACACTGATAACAATCACATGCGCAGGTCTTTACATCTTAGCGTAACTTTTAAAACAAAGTTTTTCTCACTTCTCAGATATTTCCTTACCAAGTTGGTTAAGGCTTTTTATCTTCGAATCAGTGCAAGTAAATTGTAATGTAATTTAAAGTGCATAGGCTTGCAGTTACCTACAAATCCAACATGCTCTTATAATACTTAATATCAGTATTATTCTATGATATTCTATACTAGGCATTTATTGTCCCATAAAACTATAATTTACAAATAAATCGTTAAGAACCAAGAAAATTCTTCAAAGTTGCTTGCACTTTGTGCAGCATTTAAATCCTTTCGTTTTAGCAGTGATTCGTCGATAATACCTTTTTTTGCAAGCGTCAAGCGCCTTTTTATCAAGATTTTCATATACTTGGCCTTTTTTATTTTTGAGCCCTACAGCGATGTTGTCCATTTCAAACCGAACCTTTGGTTAAACATAACAGTGAGAGAGGAAAATGAACATAATGTTTTAGCTGAAGATCACAAAGCTTTTAACCAGAAAAGCCAAACAAAGCTTTAAGTAAGAAGAATGTTGTAGAAAAACCACAATAATTACATGAAAAGAGGAAGGAACCAAAATTGCATGAAATGAGAACATTGTAGTGAATATGCTCTTTCTTTTATCAATTTTTGTTGGATGTGAGTTTTCTTACATAATCCAATGCGAGAGCAACCTTTTAGCATATCTAGGGTATATTCAGGTCTTATTAAAGCTATTGCGAGCAATGTTTCAAATTCTGGTCAAATCCTGGTCCAGAATAGAAGGAAATGCTTAGTATTTAGTTCTAAGTTACTCAATACCATTCTTCTTATTACGGGTGAATTACAGAACTCTTTCCAACTACCAACATAATTTACTTATTCGTTCCTGGTACCCAATATATTCTGTTTGACCCAGAGCCAAGGTTTCATTTCTATTAGAACGTCGGTTCTATTTTGAAAAAAACAAAGAAACACCTTTAAATCAGAAAATTACAAATGCAGCCTCCAATTTAACCATATTGACGAAAAAGTGGTCTCCGTTATTTTGTAATTAAATTTGCCTTTTGTTTTACTCACTTCATAGTTTCTTCTTTTTAATTCATTTACTGTGTTTTTACAAACCATCATGTATATTAAACACTATTTATGTGAGGGAAGTAAAGATGAAAATAGAATGAAAAGGAATAAAACCAAACAAGCCAAACAAAGCACAACCTCTGACAAAAGAACAAGTGATATCTATTTTCACAACTTCTCAACCTCTAAAATGTGATTTTTATCTAATTATGGAAAGAAATTATGGAAAGAAAAACTACTTTTTATAGAATATCTAATCATTATTATACGTGAACTTTAGAACGCATGATTTGAATGTATCCATACCATACCAGGCACGGTGACACTAATTAAAAAGTAAGGGGGCTGGACCTATTTTGAAAATTTTAGGAAATGTTTTAAAGGAAATCTCGCAATATCGTTCCTGAATTCTCTCCAACTTTTTCATTCTAGACAATTATATAGTGATTATAGGATTTCTGTAAGGCGAATGTAGCAACCTGGACTGCCCCACTCCCCTCCCACTCCATCCATGCAAATTGGAACTCCTTCTGGGCGTAGTTAGCGATGGTCAAACAGAATATACATACATCTCAAGAATGGTTATCGTTCAGTGTATGCGAAAGGAAAAAGAAAATGAGGATTAAGGAATGGTTCTGGTTCGTTTCGAGGAAATAACTAATATGGCTAATTAAATTTTAAGATAATAAATATATGATTAAAATATCTTAAAGGAAATTTTGCATTGCCGTCTTAAATATGATATGTACAGGGAAGTATAAAACATTTTCTGTCGTAATTAAGGAGTGGTCCAATCATCATATCTTTTTTAGAAAAATTTAGAACGTACATGGAACCATTCGATTGCTTAAAAAAAGAACTCCCATCGCGTGTACGCGCAATTTAACTACGTTTCTCTATAGAGTGCCAACACCAAAGAAAGGCCCCTTGCTTTTCAAACTTTAGGAAATGAACGAGTAGACAAAATTTCTGGAAAGTTTTCACTAATCAGCTTTGCTTTTCAAATTCAGCTTTGTATTTTTATTTGTATATTACTTAGAGTATTACATAAAACTAATTCAATTTTAATTAGGGGAAATTATATGAAAAGAAAAAGAGTAGGAAGATATAGAAGAGAAAAAAAGGAAAATGAGATTATGACGGAGCAAATCATCAAAAGTTTACAAAGAAATCCTAGTTGATTAATAGTTTCATATTATACTTATGCTGGATAGGTTTCTGTGATTTTAACGGAAGAAATTGAAAAAGAAGGTTATTGCATCTCTTTGTGATAATGAGTCGATGACGATATTGCACACTCGTATCGATTTTTATAAGAACAGTTTTTGGTTATTGCAAGTTTTCGCCGTATTTGTATTATTGTTGTTGCTGTTACAACAAATTCTAGTGAATAGTTCGGAGAAATGTTAAAATGGCTTTAAAAGGCATGTATGATTTCATTATATTACATTTTTTAGAGTAAGATGTAAGAAAAACGAACTTCTTTTTTGGATTGTGTGGAAACTGAAGTGGTGGCGACTTAATTGTAGAAGATTTCTTATCGTTTTGATACGCATTAAACAAAAGAAATTAACACTAGGAACAGTGTTGGCAGTCAGTAAAAAGATTAGTCAATATTCGTTTCTCCGTTTTTATACCAGTTTAAGTCTTTCTTCTCGTTATGATTTTCTTCTTCATCCTTTTTTTTCTTCTTCTACTTTCCTAAAAACAAGTTTTATCGTAACCGGATCAAAACCAATGATCGTTAACCTGAGTAATGAAAAGTAGAGAGAAAAAGTACATACGTAAGAAACAAAATAAATTATATCGCTGCAATGAATTCGACATCCATCATGAGCATTGTCCTTTACGGAAATGCTAAACTTTGCAATAAATTATGAATTCTTTACGCAATACCGAACAGGCCTTGTGTTGTCTCCGCGCCCTTGGCAAGAGTTTAGACATTTTTGATGAAAAAACTTTTGAGAGCATGTGATTAAGATCATGGACTATACTACAGTCTAGTCAGTCAGTACATTTCAAAATATCATTATTGATATAGTATACTTCATTATGGCCTATAGAGGCCTTCATTAACGCTTAATACGCCACTAAGGGTAAATAATTTGTCTAAAAATCCTAATTTTTCCTCTCTCCTTGATAGAAAAATACCGTTATTTCTTTCCTGTTTTCAAATACTAAATTAAGATGATATTGATTTAAGTATGAAAATACTTAAAAATTTGGCCTAATAAGAATGAAAAGAAAAAAGGGAAAGAAGATTAAATTATGCATAAACAGGGAAGACGCCATCCCATTTCGGCAAAAACATTAACCCTTGTACACCATTGCATTATTAACTATCTTAAAATTCTTTTGAACGAGCTGTGTACAGGGATGCATAAAAAAATTCCCGGTACCGTAGCTATTGGCAACGCTAAACTTCTCTTTGGAAATTGACCACCTCATTCCACCATTCCTCCCTGGTTTCGACTTTTTGCAGCTCTGGCTGTGCTAGGTGGAAGAAATTAATAGAAGTCGATAGATTATACCTTATAAATAACCCTGTGCCTTATACATTTTATCTTAGGTATCGATAGCTGTTGCAATGAACATTTCTCGAACGAGTTGGAAGAAGAATATTACTCGATGTGCCGATCAAAGCAACGCCGGAACAGAACCACCTTCACGAAAGCGCAACTACATGAGCTCGAAGAAACCTTCCAGAAGAAACATTATCCCGATATAAATACCCGAGAATCACTTGCACAGAAAATCGGCATAACGGAAGCCAGGATACAGGTTAGAAATTTTTTTAGAAATAATTTTTATATTTATGTTATATATTGGGGTCATTTAAAAACAAAGTCAATGTGCTTTTGGGGAAGTACCAGAGATCATTAACGTCCCGATATTTATGTTGAAAAATGTTTGTCACTACTTATTGCGGTGAGACAAAAAGAAGGGATCCAAAATACCCATAGAAATATTTCCTCTTTTTCGTTTTAAAATCTAATTCATTCATAAGTTTCCTTGCTTCGCAAACCCTCTGTTTCTAAAAATATATCAGCTAATTTTAGGATAATACAAAACTATAGTCACAGACTTCTAAAATAAAGATTCATTTTTGAGAACCTGTCGAATTTCATTCTCTAGTCTCATCACATTACAACTCTTTGGAGTCTTTGATGGCAACAAAAATAATTTCTAATGAGCTTAAAAATCATAAGCAATGAATGGAAGTCGAATAAAATAATTGCTCTCTATCCTTGCAGCTTAGACTAAATTTATCCCCTTAATCCACAGATAAGACTTAGAAAAGTTTATTAACTTCACTCTTGATGCTTTTACATCTATTCTGAAAATAAATCAAGGTCACGTCATGATCTGCGCCTGTGTGAGAAATAGAACGATTGTTCTATTGTTATTTTCTGGCACCACCGTTCTATCATAAGCGAAGGTTTTATCTTCTAAATGGGATTTATTAATTGATTTAAAAAGGAGATTTTGATGGCTTAAGTCGCAGGTGCTATTTGAGTTTTAGTTGAGCACTTTTAGTGTGCAAATCTGAGAAATTGTACGAACATATTGATAAACCTGAAATATATTTTTATAAATACACGTCTCGTTTATGACGGACACATATCAAATGAAATTAACATGTGTCCGTCACATTGATTTATAGTGACCAAAATTCAAGAAAAATCAGAAATATTATTTGCTGGCTTTTTGATCCAGAATTTAATGCAGGTCTATTCTCATTCCTGCCTTCCAGGACCGTCAGTGAAGCGCGATCGAGTCGATCTTGATCGCGCAACTATCGCGCAAAATACTTGAGTGCGATCGTGAAACTGATCATGCAAGGCACAAAATTTCAATTTTTGTGATTTCGCTATATTAGAATGTCGATGACCATGGTCTTAAATCATTTCATTTTCCACTATTAATTCCTTACATAAAATAATGATTGGTTGTACCGATTGGATAATAACTGGTTTGAAAAGTAATTGCCCGATACAAACTCGATCGCGCAAGCCCTGTGCGCGATCGTGTAACCGATCACGTTCACATTTCTTACTGACAGACCTGGACTTCACAATAGTTCCTATTGTCTCCACTTTCGTCAATGGCGGATCTGGTCCTTTTATCTTCAAAAAATGATTTCACACAAGATTGGTCATGTCCAGGCTTCATTTATGTCCTGTTATCTTAATTCTACTCATAAAATAGATATTTGCTCTAAAAAACGAGTGTAATCATGAATACACTGAATACACTCCAGATCCGTCACTGTTCGTTTCCTCAAAATTGAGAAAATCTAGAATATTGAATAACTGAGCCCTCTTAATTCAATTTTTTAATTTTTTTTTCTAAGACGGGATTTCTTTAACTATTTTTCCATAAACTGGACTTAAACCCTCACTTAAACCCTCACAATTTGGTTGTTCAATGTTTTTAGTCTTTTTTCATATAAAATAGATATATTCCAATAATCTCAAAACTAGACTTGGACCATCACGATTCGGGTTTTTATTATTTTGGTCATTTTATGCTGAAACGGGATTTTCTTGAGTTAACTTAAATCACTGAAAAATCCTAAAACGAATAAAAATCACAAAAATCACGATGAAATTCGAAGATAACTTTGATCTTAAAGAAATTTAAACATTCTTTCTATCCTAGCTATACTCGAGAAATATTATTTAAATAAATTTCCCAGAAGAATGATGCAAGTTTATTAGTTTATTAGTCCTCTTTTTATTAGTTTATTAGTCCTTTTTTTTAATTACCAAAGTTATCTATTCGGAATATATCCTTTTTTTCTAGATAACTTTATTTAGTCTCGTCACAAACGTTCAACCATATTGGGTTGGCAGGCGTCGAAATAAGGCTTTTCGATTAAGCCAGCTGTTTCATTGTGAACAAATCGAGGGATACAAGCGGAGGACACGGAGGGAGTAGTTGCAGCTCTCGAAAGAACCCCGATACTTCTTTGGGACATTATTTTCTCTAAAATGCTCATTACAAGCATGTTTTTAAGTAATTTTCCCCCAGTAACTAATGAATTTTCATTCTGAATGTAATTTCGAGCCGGCTTTTTGTGGTTCTAAATTATTTTGTCCGGCTACACGAGGATTTGAGCCGGCTTTAGCCTAAGCCGGATGCTTATTTCGACCCCTGAGTTTACGACTAAATTTAGTCAGATAAAACGAGGGTTTTTGATCAAAAGTGAAGGAATCAAAATATCATAATATATATCTTCTTAACATTTAGGTTTGGTTTCAAAACAGACGTGCAAAATGGCGAAAACTTTCATCCGCCAAACAACGAATGCTTCAACGGAATATCCGTATCCATCCAACACCAGAGCACATGATCAGCATGCCGTGGCTGAACCAGTCATCAGTCATTCCTATTAGCCATGCAGAACCACGTGACCGTGAACACCATTTAGAACGATTCTCTGAATCACGTGACACCGACGAAGACATGAAACCGAAAATTGAGATTTATTCGCCAACAGCTCATTCCGAAGACCGAAAGAAAAAAGACGAAGTCGTGAAAACCACGCTTAGAAGTGTGATCGAAGAGGAGAGATTATCCGACGCTGCCAGTGACATAGTGAGTCATTCGTCGAAGAAAAATAACGATATGACGACATATAGAGCATGTAAAAGTCCGTTGATTAAAGTTGCTGTTGATAAAAACGCTGGACAATATGAGTATAGAAGTTATTTGTACGGAGCTACACACTTGAGTTTAATGCCATACCCGCTCCATATACCGTGTCCATGTGAAAGCTGTTATATCAAATCGAGGACAATTATCCGACGGGAAAGTCATCCTGACCATGACGTCACATATACCCGTGCGGAACAAAGTAAAACTGTTGAACGAAGCACGCCTTCGTTAATACTTAAAGAAACTGTAGGTCATGTCTCAAAACCATCCCATAAGAAATAATATGGCAATGACGAGCACCACGGACTCTTTTTAGAATTTCTACGAATTTTCTTCATCAAGTCTTTGTTAAATACTTTATTATTAACCCTCTCCTTTATTTTCTAAGGTACGTTGCTAAAGAAAAACTTGCTTCATATGTAATATATATATGGTATAAAGATATATTTTGATTTTAAGAATTAAATTATTATGATTTAAGAACTATATTTTACATCTCTTATTATATTAGTTTTTTATTCGAAACTATAATCTCGGTAGTGTGTATGTGTGTGGGGGGAGGGGGGCAGGAGTTTTGTGCTATAATTGGTCCATGTAGTTGACGAAGAATTCCTAGAAAAATAATCTTCTCAGTAACATTATAAAAAATTTGTCTTTTCAAACATGATTTCGGAATAGATATGTTATATTTGACCCATGCTCCGGCACGTATTAAGAGGGAGATTGGAGATTGGAAATTGGAGATTGTCCATACTAGAACCCACTGTGGTATCTAAAAAGTACCGAAACATGTTGAAAATCGCGTCTAGGTATTGCCACTATGAAATCGGAAAGAGGAAAGATGTGGGAAAGGGGTGCTAATGTTGATGCTAATGGTTCAATTTTCCTTGTTCATACTTTTGCACCTACGTAACGAGTGTCAGGATTCTAAATTCAATAAAGCATAACAGTTCTTTTTTTTTCATAACAAACTATTCAATAATATTGATCGGGAAAGTATCTTGATTAGAAAAAATAAATATGAAAAGATTTTTTATCATTTTTTAACTGAGTACATCGACTGCTTACTGCAAGACATTAAAACAGTCATTTCATGCATTAAGGCGAAGTACCCAATAAACTGATCTAGTAGTACAGGGTTGATAATAATCGTCGGAGATTGAGCATGACCGACGTGAGCTGCTGCATGTCTGATGTCGTTTGTCTTGCAGAGGAGGTCATAATGTCCGACAGATAAACTCCATTTATTTCACAGGATAGGTTTTGTCTGGCTGAAAATATGATTATCGGATGGAAAATGATTATTTTCAGGCCCAAAGGCGTACGGGATAAAGGATTAGGGGGGGCTTCGAAAATATTGCCCGAAAAATACATCTCTTAAAATCATTGGATATCGGGGCGATATCAGGGAGGTTCCTCGATCCTAATTTTTGAATAATTCAAAAAGTTCCTCAAAAATGGAGGCCTTATGCTGATTGACCGTTCGG
>JAUKPT010000456.1:456-20007 GCA_032273505.1 Nanomia bijuga
ACCTGTAACCTAACCACTGAGCCAATGCGCCGACAAATATCATACAAAAACATTTTTTACAATAATTTATTTATTCTAGAAAGTTAATCAAGAATATAGGGCGGGACCATTTCAAAAAGATTTTCAATTTTTTTAATAGGAAGTGTTTGTTAACAGGGCTAATCATGCGACGATTGATCAACGATCGATGGTCGGAGAAAGATTTGACAATGATCGGAAAACATTCGATCCCACCGATCATTTTGATTGAAACAATTATACTGAACTATCATAGCTCATATCACTAGTCTCATGAGTTTGTGTCTATTCCAGTGTGCCTATACTGCATTACTTGATCCATAGGAGTAAATCATATCGTTCTTACGAAGGTGGGAACTGGGGAGTCAAAATGTACAAAGGATTTAGTTATGGGAGAAAAACGGATTCTGTCAATACACTTGATCTGTCTAAATCTATTTTGTTCTTACAAAAACAATCACTGCCGATAAGCTTAATTGATACCTTATATTTGTTATAATTAGCCCTGGTTAAGGAGATGGGGAAGGGCTAAATGTTTAATCCTCCGATAAAAACTGTAGCTCCCCATGTTCCTAACAATTTAGTACAAAAGGTAAAACAGTTTGAAATAACGTGTTAAGAGTCATTTCCCCCTGCATTTTAATATTGCACTCTAAGAAAAAAAAGAAGAAATAGAATGATGTTGTTGCAGTCACAATTATGGAATTATGAATGCAATAGGACTAGTGACAAAAGTAGACCATCAAATGTCTCTCCGAATAAACCAATAATGAATCTGATTGACATTATCCTTACTTTTGAGTACACAGACGTGTAGAAAATTAACATAATTTAAGAAATTAATCATTCTTCCTTGGTAATAATATATATTACTGGATAAGGCGAAGAAAAATTGATTATGAGATTCCCGTAAGACGCACGCATCTGAATTTTAGGCCCGCGTTTACCTAATTTCTATTTTATGAAAACACCGCATTCATGTTTTTTTTCTCTAAAGGACTAACAATTATTTTTGGTGACAAAAATAAGACTATAAATTTATACTCTTCTTCGACTTGAACAGCAAAAACCAAAATTGCTGCTCATTTGTTTTATTGTTGTGCTTGTTTAATATAAAATTACTTTAATTGTTTTTACTTGTTACGGTAGATTTCATTGTCTATGATTGCATTCATTATCGTCGAATCCTTAAGGTTAGGGTAAAACATATCTTCAACTCATGCTTTTAAACCCGAATTAACTCTTTATCTATAGAATATAAGAAATAGTTGATTCTGAAATGAAGTTCCGCGTTTACCTTTTTTATCGGACGAAAAAAAATTGAGACTAAAAAAAACCTATAATACATTCACTTTTTTTACCTTGTTACGGGAATCTCATAATTAACTATTCTTGGCCGAGTAATATAACTGGAAAATAGGCTTCATTAAGCCTTAATCGCCAGGTTCTACTCTGTCAATTGAATAAGAAATTTCGCGGAGCGTTGGCTCAGCTTTTGAATGAAAAAGTTTCGCAATGGAGCGACCCACCGGGTTCGATTCCTTTTGGATCCCCGTAATTTGAAATATTATTTCACTAACTTAGTGCCAACTACATTCTTTCCTTGTGGTGCGTTAAATTCGCAAATGGATTCCAATTGATGAATGTTTTGTCTGTAGTAACCGTTGAAGTGACAATTGATTCGGGTACAAAGTACCACTGATTTACTATTCTATTTTAAACGAATACTTTTGAACATCTTTTGAAGTTTTCCTTTGGTTAAAACAAAGAATATTCTTAGGCCTTGTATTTTAATTTAGATTTTTCTTAAAACCTAAAACTTATATACGTGTATATTTGAATTTATTCTAGGTGTTGGAAAAATGCAGAACAGATAAATATCCACCCGATAAAAAGTAAGCAATTTCTTTTCATTCAATTATTTGTTTGGTGCAATATACTATTTCATTTTTTTTTTATATTTCGATGATGATATTCTTAGCATATTATTAATTTTCTGTCAAATTTCATTTTGTATATTTTTATGAAGTATGCGAAAATGACAAACATGGGTACAAGATTGTAAAGTAGTGTAGTTCACTGTAAACGTGACCCGTAACCAAAATATTGAACATTTTTCAAGCATTTAATTTGCGAAATTTCTCGACGGGAAATTATTTTTGTAGTTTAAGCATTCAGCTGAAGTTTGAATGAACATGGGTTGATCCAGGGAGAGATTAAAAGATTCAGATTCAATGGTTTTACTTTGAATATTGACACATTTGAACTTTTCATTTAAAATTCTCCCAGTAATCATAGTTATTACATCATATGTTAATGAAACGCCATTGAAATATCATAAAGGCGTCGTCTTATCTTGAAATGAACATTTGTGCACGGCTTATATCACGCGTGACTTACAATTTACGAATCTATCTACTAAAATATATCACGATTACATTTATCATGACGTTATTTCCATTAAGTGAATAAAAATGGTATTGCTTCGAGTAATAATCGTTTTTATCATAATAGATTTCAATACATTGGGTCATTATTTAGGCGTGCACAGCATCCACAATAACATATAACAATATGTATATAAACATAAGATTTACTAACTATGATATTCGTGACCCAATCCCCCCTTGAAAAAGCACGGAACAAACGAAATTATATTAATACAAAACTGACACATTATTTTCAATCAACATGTTTAAATAAAAAGATTTTTAGATTGGACAGTTTCGGACAAGAAAGGTTTCTCAATTTTCCTTCGCGAACCGGGTTCTAAGGATCGAAGTTTTCTGACACTGTGCGAAATAGGTATTTTAAGTATTTTTGAACGCAGACTTGGAGCATTATTAAAGACCTCTGGTAACAAATATATCAACTTATTACGTCATGAATATAAAAGCTTATTACACTTTTATCACACCACTTATATCAGTTCAAACAAAAATAACTTCAGACAGTGATACCAGCAAACCATCTCATTGGGCACTTTCAATTTATTGTAGGGAATTCTCCCAAAGGGCATCAATAATATATTCATCAATGTTTGTTCTACCAAAAATCTTTGACGATATGCTCAAAATTTTCAGTATTTGAACAATTATGCATTTTATCCATTTCACAGATTGGGCACTTATATTGTCAATTTAATTTTAAAGTTCTTATTTTATGTCCCATGTATGTTATTTTTTCCCTGTTACAAGTCATGACCTGTATTACTGTATATGTTTTTGTCAATCTGGAACTTATGACAATGCATCATTGCAGTCTCAACTATACCATGTTCTCATGTTATGTACGTTAACGTTAGTCTGTTAAGAAATCTTATAGAGTTAAGACGTGTGTATTTATCTTGATTACTATCCTCCGTTTATGACAACATCAATAGTTTTATATCTTATTTTTGTGTTAAGTTGCTGTGAATACTCCAGGGAGCTTTTGTAGATGGATTTAATTAAGTGCCATCAGATTGCTTCTGGTACACTTTTCCAGGGAGTGTTTGCCCTTGCTTTATAACGTACCATTACATTGCAGATTGCATGATATTTTCTAAAGAAAAAGGAAAGAAACAAATGTCATGGATTTGATTATCATGTTGCGCATTTCAAACATCACCGCATTTCAAACATCACATCGCTAGCAAAAGTATCTCAATCGCTCGGCCTTGTGAGATTTGGAACTACCACAATGCAGATACATGGGGCAACAGTTAACAATTAACAGTGATGTTGACTGGCGAGTCGAGATTTTCAATCAAACGGTCCTCAGCGTAATGACAAACTTTATCCCAAACAAAATCAAAAGATTTAACACCCGGTTGATAAAAATCTAAAAAGAAAACTTAAGAAGAAAAACCAATCTTGTACCAGTGCGATAGGTAAAAATAGTGCTGGGTACAAGATTGAAGAAAAACATTTTACGAAACAAAATTCATGGCTATAAGAATGAAGATAAAGTCCGGTTTTAGTGCATTTCGTGAGGAATGTAGCATTGTTGTCGATAATGCCAAAAAAATACTATCTTAAGAAACTTGGTATTAGAGTAGTCGTTGTAATTATCTAGGAAGCTTCTGCTGATGACTTTATTTCATGTCATGGCAGTAAACACGTCGTTTTCTAGAAAGAAAAAAAAAAAGATGAAAACAAAAAACATCACCACTGAAATATTCTCGTGAATGGTCAAGGATGCATCCATTCGAATAACCACAAATATGTGGTTGGATGTAACCCTTGGTAAAATGCATTTTTAGACAAGATTGACATACCGCAAAGAAGATACACAAAACTTTCAGATACTACTAATCGAAGATAATTTGTTTCGTCCCAACAGTATTATATATGATATGGTCGGAATATATAAGTTAAAAAAATTTTAATAATGATTTGATATGTTGGTTTTTTATTCTTGAAAAAGAAACTTGTTGATGTCGTGGTGACAAGTACATTAAGTCACCGGGGACAGTCTAGCTTAAACAAATTAGATCAAGGAGCCTGCGAAATCTAACCTACTTAGCTAAAGTATATTGTAGTCAGAAATTCCACTGATCTCGAAATAATAATAAATTTATTTTTATTTCGAGATCAGTGACAAATTCAGACTACCCTGCTCTCTAACCCTAATATTTAGAGATCGCACCGAGAAAGAGAGCAATTCCGATGTCGAGCATTTTTGCCGTCTGACGTTGGACGTCATTATTATTATTATTATTATTATTATTATTATTACGTTGGACTTTAAATAACATTTGATTCAAAAACATGTCGGTCCAGAACGACACATTTTTTTCCTGTTAAAAAACTTAAATTAAAAGCTGGAAAAATGTGCTTTTAAACACACAAAACTTTAATACTTCATTTTTTATTAAAACTATTTCATATAAACTTAGAAAGACAGTTATTATTAAAGCGAATAAAAATGACCGCAGCATGAAATTTGTCATATGACCAAACTTATCAATGATGAATTTTTAACAAAAATGTAAACACTGCTTTATAAAAAAAATAATAACAACGACGTTGGTTGTGTGTAATTGTGATATAAATCGGATATGCACTCACATTTCGAGGCGTTTGTTATGTGGATACATACTAGATACTGTACCTAGTTAATAAAGATCAATGATTGAGATTTTTTTTAACAAGACAACGGTTGTTATGACAAATCTTTCACTTTAAACTTCTTATCATGGAATCTATTATTTAAATCTAATCCGGGGAAAGTTTTTACACACATGCTTTTTTCTGCTGATATAGCAGTTTATTTCTGTTTACTGTGCTTTTTATTCTAATGTTACTGTATTTTTTAAGAAAACATTTGTTAACAAAAATGAGGTCATCTGTCCATCAAATTCTTTATTGTTTTCTGAATGATTATTGTATGTACATTTTACTTACGATACCTACTACACATTCTGTTGAAATAAATAGATGCATAAGTATTAACAAGAAGATAGGAATTGATTTGGTTAATTAAAAACTATAGCAACTTGCCTTGGGAAGTGAAACCAAAACTATATTTACTTAGAGATATTTTGAGTAGCACATATGGGGGATGAGTACCAATGATGGTGAATGGTATATTGTTTAGTTGTGGAGCATTAGAATAAAGTGTTAAAAGATATGGCTTCATTTTATAATACTTCAGCGCCTCCACCATACACACCAACTGGTGGCATTGTTGGTGGACCACAGTTTACAAATCCTGTTCAAAAAGTGGAATTGAAAATATCTTGCCGCAATTTATTAGATATGGATTTCTTTTCAAAGTCTGATCCATTTGTTGTTGTTTACAATAAACCTCAAAGTGGAAACTGGCGTGAAATTGGTAGGACAGAAACAATCATGGATAACTTAAATCCTGATTTTGTAAAATCTTTCATTCTTGATTATTTTTTTGAAGAGCAACAACTGCTTAAATTTGATGTATATGATTTAGACTCAAATAGCAGAGACTTAACGAAGCATGATTTTATTGGAAAATTTGTAACATCATTAGGTTCGATTATTGGTGAACATAATGGACGAGTCGAACAACCTTTACAAGTAGCTACTGCAAAAGATACAGAGCATGGTGTTGCATTTTCTAGGACAAGTCTTGGGACAATAATTGTACGCTCTGAAGAAGTGAGCAACTGTAAAGATTCAGTAACATTACATCTTTGTGGTAAAAAATTGGATAAAAAAGACTTTTTTGGTAAATCAGATCCTTATTTAGAATTTCAACGATGTAATGAAGATAATACATATACAACTGTTTTTAGAACTGAAGTAATCAAGAATACATTAGATCCTAATTGGAAACCTTTTTCGATTTCTGCACAAGTGTTGTGCAATGGTGATTATGATAGAAATTTACGTGTACTTTGCTATGATTGGAATTCAAATGGAGATGTTGATCTAATTGGACTCTTTGATGTAACACTTGGCGATCTGAAAAACTTTCGATCTGGCCGACCAAACAGCTATGACCTTATCAATCCAAGAAAATTAGAAAAAAAGAAAAAGAAGTATAAAAACTCAGGTGTTATCTACATTCAAAACTGTCATGTTGAAGAAAAATCAACATTTTTAGATTTCCTACGAGGAGGATTAGAACTTAATTTTGTTGTAGCAATTGATTTTACTGCTTCTAACGGAAATCCTTCACAAATTGATTCTTTACATTATAATACACCTCAACAGCCTAGCCAGTATGTTCAGGCGTTGCAAGCTGTTGGTGGAATCATCGAAGATTATGATTCTGATAAGTTATTCCCAGCATTTGGTTTTGGTGCAAAATTACCACCAAACTGGAATGTTTCGCATTCATTTGCATTAAATTTCAACCCAAATAATCCAGATTGTAATGGGGTTAGTGAAATTATAGCTGCATACTACCATACTATTGGAAGTGTTGCTTTATATGGTCCAACAAATTTTGCTCCGATAATAAATAACACAGCCAGTATAGCACGTCAAACATTGTCGGCTTCACAACCAGGATCTCAATATTTTGTTTTGCTTATTATCACGGATGGGATTATTACAGACATGGAGAAAACAAAAGAAGCTCTTGTAAATGCCGCTAAACTTCCTCTCTCAATAATTATTGTTGGAGTTGGTAATGCAAATTTTGATGCCATGGAAGAATTAGATGGTGACGATGTTCGCGTATCATACAGGGGTGTAGCTGCTTCTCGTGACATAGTTCAGTTCGTTCCGTTTCGTGATTATTTGCAAGGTAATCGGTATAATCCCTCAAGTGGAGTGAAATTAGCAAAAGATGTTTTACAAGAACTACCTGATCAAGTTATTGAATATATGGAACAAAATAAAATCAAAGCTAACCCCCCTCCTGCTTACATGTAACTGAGTTATTATCACCAAAGCTTGTTGGTGCTTGTGAGGGCTGCTGAAGAAGCTCTCTCCCCTAAACCAGAATTGGGGGACTTTATGTATATACTTTTTATATTTTATCAATTTTATTTGCTATTAGTTAGTTTTTTTTCGTTTCTATTTCTAAAATATTTATTTGTGTATTTATTTTATTCTTACTTTATTTTTGTTCTTAATTCTTCTTTTTTCCTTCTTCACACATGTACGCACAGGCACACACTTTTACAAATTGTTTATATTTTATTTATCTGTATATGTCCAAATATGAAGTATTTTTGTTCTCATTATTTTATTATTTTTGAAAAAAGTGAAAAAGAGGTCTTTAGTTTTTAGTTTTGAGATTTCATATTGTATTTTATTAATCAGGACTTAAGACTTGGTGCAGGAACAATACTACATCTAATAGTTAGTTCTGCTGTTTGTATAATTTACAAACCATAAAAAAATCTTTGTTTTTATTATTCTTAAGTTGCCGGAAGATAATTCTAGAAGCAGATGTTAAAAATATGTTATTCTTTTCTACTCTTGATTTTGATAATGCTTTTATTCTTTCATAATGCATAATGTAATATAAATTTCTGTGATTTTATATCTAGTTTTTGTAGATAATAGAAAATATATTTTTATTAAGAAATAGATCAAGTCTATTTACTGTCTAAGATTTTGGAACTTTCCACCCATTTCTCCCTGCCATATACAAAAATCATTAATATATGATTCCTGGGGAAGGGCTTTGTGGAGTAACATTTTGTTGAATATTTACCATTATCTCTTAAAGTAGATGGCTAGATTAAGTTAACTGTTTAAATGTTTGTTATCGACAAGGAAAGGTGGGTTAATAGGCATTGCTAAATCTGTGAATAACTACTGTATCCAAACATTCTTTGGGCATCTCGTATTAATTGTGACATATGTTCAAAAAAAAATTGAGACGATTAGGCCAAAGAAAATTGAATATCTGTTTACCGTCAAAACACCAAGTGCAAGGTACAAATTTATAAACTAAGCTTGTAAGTATCAGCAAGTAGGGTCTCTTTATATGATACATTCAGAAATTAATCTGTGTCAGGGCTTTTCCAATTTTTTTTTACATGTGCACGACAGTATATCTAATACGCCAATAAAAAATAATATGAAAATTATCGAGTTGGGCTTTACAACAAGGCCTGTATTTTTGCCACTGCCATCAATCCTGCTTGCTTTTTCTGTCCACTCCATGGTAACATTGCATTTAAGAAAATGGAAAAACCATTTGATGTACTTTGGATGATCATACTACTCAATTGTGTCTGGATGGGGGCCTCATTTCTTGAAGTAAGCAATGTATGTTACATACAATTTACTCAATAACCTTGATCTCTGCAGCTCCCCCCCCCCAAAAAAAAAAAAAACTATTTCAGACAGGTTGGGATTGGTTGGAATTGGTCGAAATTGCTCAGAAATAGTCAGAATTGGTTGGAAATACTCTTGCGAAATATTTTTCCAACCAGTCGGAAATAGTATTTTTAGTCTGAATAAGTTTGTTTTTTTTGGGGGGTGGAACTATGATAATTTTGTGAATAAACTATAAAGATAAGACACATGGTCTTAGAAAGTGTTGTCTTTGAAAAGATAATTCTATCCCCAGACTTAGTTTGTGTTGACATTTTTGGACGGTGTCAACTCTTTCATCATTTTTCAAATGTCAAAAAGTTGAAAAAATAAAAAATGTTTGCATATATTGAAATATGTTGAAAAACGTTGAAAATAGTCGAGAAATGTTGTAAAATGTCAACCTTAAATATCCATTTATTTATTTCTAAATATAAGAAGTTTATTAAATTAAATTTAAACAAAAAACAAAATGGGAGATGTCAATATGGAATCGAGTGAATCAGCGACTTCAGTCGCTAGCAGTACCAATGCTTGTAGCAGCAGCACTTCATTATCAGCTATGATAAAGGATAAGAAACGTTTTGAAGTGAAGAAATGGAATGCTGTTGCATTATGGGCCTGGGACATTGTTGTTGACAACTGTGCCATCTGTCGTAATCATATCATGGATTTGTGTATTGAATGTCAAGCGAATCAGGCTTCCGCAACGAGCGAAGAGTGTACTGTTGCGTGGGGCGTATGTAATCACGCTTTCCATTTCCACTGTATCTCAAGATGGTTAAAGACAAGACAGGTCTGCCCTCTCGATAATCGTGAATGGGAATTACAGAAGTATGGAAGGTAGAAAAGAAAGGGTGATCATCAAGTTCAGCATGTTTTGCATAGTTTTTAATTTGTTTAATTTTTGTTAGATAGGAAAGGTTTGTCTAGTTTTGGCTATACTGGTTTGAAAATCACAATTTCTCAAACGAGAGTAAATATTCTGGACAGAAATCTTCGTCTTAGACAATTGGGCCAAGTCTTATTTCTTTATTATGCCCCAACCACCAAAATTCCAAACTCTTATTATTGTTTTTTGTATCTGATAATTATCAATATACATAATTGTAAAGTAAAATTGGTAATAATGTAAAAAAATGACTTTTTTAGGTAAAATAAATGAAATAATCACAAATTATCCATTTACTCTACTTAAAATGACCAAAAACACTAAAAAATGCTAAAATTTGCTCAAAATTTAGCTTATTTTTGGCCTGTTTTTCTGTTTCTGACAAAAACGCTTCCAGCCGGAATATTTACCCTTGCCTGTTTTTTTGCAACCACCAGTGTGTTACCTGTTCTCAAAACTTATCAACAAAATTAGCCATGATTATGAAACAATTCCTTATTCACTGTAAAATATTATTTATTATTGTTCTTTAACGAAATCAAAAAATGTAAATATTATTTTAGATAGAAAAGAATATTTAAACATTATCAAGAAATTTCATACTTGTATCTTTATATTTGACCTTTTATCAAAATAGAAAATTGAGAAATCATAATTTCTATGGCTATGACTTTGATTTGATTCTTTGACTATGAATTTGATTTGACCTTGAATTTGTTAACTTCAAGAAAGATATTTTTTTGGTTAAATAAGATCTTGTAGAACTTTCTTGTAGATTTTTACTAAATGCTTACCAAATCAGTTCTTTTATCTTATGATGGGATAACACCCTGGGATAACACTGATGAAATAGCTAAAATCTTATAGCAGATGTAGATAGATAAAAATAAGATTTAAAATCTAAAATAAGATTTATGAGCCTAAAATAGCTAAAGATTTCATAAAATCGCCAAAAAGGTTAATTACTTCCTTTTGTACTTATCAACAAAATCAGCCATGATTTTTAAACAATTCCTTATTCACTTTAAAATATTATTTATTATTGTTCTTAATCAAAAAATGTAAATATTATTTTAGATAGAAAAGAATATTTAAACATCAAGAAATTTAATGCTTGAATCTTATCCTGAACCTTTTCTTAAAATATAAAGTTGAGAAATCATAAGTTCTATGACAATTGGCTATAACTTTGATTTGACCTTGAATTTAGAGAATTATTTGTTAAATTCAAGATTTTTTTTTTTTGTAAAATAAGATCTTGTAAAATTTAGATTTTTACAAAATACTTTTTTTTTATGATGGGATAACACCCTGTGAATGATTTGGAGGTCTCAAAATTTTCCAGAGCTTTGCCCCTGGACCTCATTGGGCTTACAGCACCCCTCAAACCCCTGGCTGCTATAAAACTCGCTATGCTCGTTTTAAATTTTCAGAGAAAAATTTTTTAACCCACAATCATATGTCTGAAAACAGCAACCTTTCTTGGCATGGTTCAGGGGCTGTCTACAAATTATGGTAAAATTTGCTGTTCCATTGGTTCAAAGTTACATCATCAAGAATCTGATTGGTCCACTAAAAATTTATATCATCAATTTTGATCAATCAATCAGATTCGTACAAGTCAATTGCAAAAAGTGAAAGATTTGAAAAGATTTGAACTATTAAGTTTAATTTACGCAAAAAAAAATGATATTTTCTGCCAGCTAAATTGGATTCCTGTACTCACATCCACATGGCTATAAAGGGAAATCACAATTGGAAATCAAAATTGTCAATTTTGTTTAATTTTTTCTCAATCAAAACAGTAAAAATCAAATGTCCTTTATGATGGAAGGTAGCTATCCATAAGATTTTGGGGAATGGGCCTAGATGGATAGATTGGCTGATGCAGCTTCACTAAACTGAAAAAAAAACTTGACAAAAAGACCAAAGTCATGCATTCAAATGACTCATTTTATTTATTTTTCTAAGGAAACAACGTAGTGAATGCATTTCAAGAAACAAATTTTGAATCTCAATGTTTGGCTGTGGCAGAAACTAGAAACTGAATTTCGTCTTTTAGAAATTTTCTCGGATTTCGCAGAGTTCAAAATTAAATCCAGCATAAGTAATTCCTAGTATATTGGACAGTGTTTATCACATGATCAATAATTGTCTTTTTTGCTTATTTCAAGTGTAACTTTGAGGTTGAATTAACTTCTTTTCTTACCATATTATTTTCGAATTGCTTGAAATGTATTATTTGATCATTTTGTTAACTTGTTTTGTTGTTCTTATCAGAATAGTACAGAACAGAATAGAATTATGGCTTTTCTTTTACGAAGAAGAAATGAGCTGTCAAAGATGATGGGCATGGGAAGGTCTTTTCTTCAATCAAATTCAATCTCAAGTGAGTTAATAGTTTTCTTCTTTTATTGTTTAATTGGTTGAAAATTACAGCACCATAAATCTGTTTGGTTGTTTTAAAAATGCCACTATTTAAGAATCATCAAAAGTTTCAAATTTATGTAAATATTTGTAAGTGAACTAATCAGATTCTTGATAATGTAATAATTAGCCAATTAATAGTCTAAATAAGACAAACATTTGAGATCACCCCTAAATGGTCAGATTTGAAACATTTTATTTTGCAGGGTCCAAATCGTCACCAAATAAGCACTAACACGGCACCAAATAGGCACCAAATCGTCTGAAATCAGACCCCCTCCCCCTTGTATGCAAATTCACGCATTGAATTTCATATGTTTATTCCCCATTGTTTCCTACAGCTTAATCTCCATTATGAATGAGAATATCAATTCAACCCCTTCCCTCTCCCCATTTTCATCCCCAATATAAATAAACAGAGTAACTTTTGTAATACAGTACCCAATGAGGGGTTTAGCTCCGATTAATAACTTGTCCTTCCTGATTATACTTTCATTGTATCTAAATTTTTCTCTCCTTTTAGAATTGGTGCCACCTTCATGTACACTCTCAACAATAAACGTAGCAACAACAACAAATATAACACGTAGCCTTTTAGCTTCAAATCAAAGTCTTCAACTCCTTGGAGCAAAAAACATGACGCAACTAACACCGTTATTATACAAACAATGTGCAGTCAATTTGATTGGGACTCGTGGCATCACAGTCATAAGTCGTCTCGGTAAACGTAAAACATGCAAGTCTGTTCGTAAGCGTTTCTTTCGTGTGAAAGATGGTTATTTGAAACGTTGGCGTACCGGTAAGGTGCACAAGCAGCGTAAGAAGTCGAGCTGGAGACGATTTCGTTTACGAGGGAGTGTTTTGGTAAAGAATAAATCACAGTTAAAAACCTTGAATAAAATGATGGCCAAATAGTAGTGGTACTTTAGTTTTGTTTTTAGTGTATTTTGAAATTTTTTAGAAATATATTGAGTGTTTATTTTTAAATCTTGCTTTATTTTTCAAGGAAATGTCACCAAATTATGGCAAATTTAACAGTTTAATTTGTTATAAATTACATCATTTTTTTTTATTTACCAAAATATTAAAAGATGACAAATTGAAAAGAACCAATATGATTCTTGATGATGTAATTGGCTACCAATCAAAAGAATGAATTAGCTGTAATTTGGCGACAATCTCTAAGCGTTAGTTACAAACATTATAAGTGGTATTATAAATGAGAGGGGGAGAATTGAAGTATTTTCAGTGGAAACCCCAGGTTCTTTACCCCAGGTTCTTTTTGTGAACTCGTTGGAAAAAATCTTTATCCTCTTTATCTTTATTTCATCGGTTATCATGGTTCATAGAAAACCTGGAAATCATTGAAAAGTCAGGGATTTTTTATATGGTCAAAAAAACCTGAAGAACATGGAAATTTTGTCAAAACTTCCACCAAAAAATACTAATCTGTTCTTGATAATAGTTCTTTGCTGCAGCCATTTTCTATCCAAATCCCACCAAATTTCCGACAGAAAAATGTGTTCATATGACTTTGAAGTTGAAATGCCTTTTAGAAAAGTCAGGGAATTTCATTACTCTTTTATTTTATTTATTGTAACAATGTATTCATCTGGCCATGGTATGTCAATAATAAATATATATATATATATATACCCACAAAAGTTCTATGAACCATGACTATGTTGAAATGGAGCGAGAAAGTCTGGTTGGTTTTCAACATATATTGTTTTTATGAGTCATAAATATTACCTACACTATGTCTGAAAATAGTCAAGTTTTCTAACTGTTTCCTTTATTGTTTAATCAAACATTCAACATTCATCTCAAACATACAAAATTCTTTGGTTTTTACTCTTTTCTAGAAATGCGTAGCTGTTGCTATTAAAATATTTGTTTTCTCGAGGTTGGAATTACTTTCATATTTATTAAATATGTGAATAATGTTTCTAGAAACATCTAATATATTTTTAAAGTACATATTTTATCATTTACATATTTTTCTGTCTAAAATTTTTGATTAAAAAGAATTTTAGGTTACGTCGATTTGCAATATTTGTTAGTTGGGAAGCTGTCAGGAATACGTTGTATGAAAATAGATTTCTTCCTTTATGTTGAGTACTTCAATGTAAAAGAAATGACCTATTAAATCAGCATGACTATTAAAGTAAAAGGGTATCTAAAGATGAAAGAAAGAAAGAAAGTTCTCAGCTAAATATGGGAATGCTAGACAGAGTTTATATATCTTTCTCATGAATTTATAAATAAGTGACCTATTCTATGAATAAATGAATGATCTATTTAAACTATATGCCCATAAGAATCAACTCAAACGTTTGTCTAATTTAGACTATTGATTATTTAAATCTTACATCATCACACAAATCTGATTGGTTGATTTAAAAATGTCACAATTCGAGGTTTTTGTAAAATCGAATATGATAATATCCTATTGAATTGAACAAAGCAGAATGTTGATGATTTAATTTCTAACCAATCAAACCGCTAAAATAGCCAAACAAAGAAGCTTCCTTGCACTCCATTGATGTTAAATAATTTGGGAGCCCCCAAAAAACATCCTATACCCAACCACTCCAATGAGCTTTTAGGTCCTTGTTAAGTCATGTTACATCGGGGAGAGACGATGACGCCCTATAGAGCCCGATTCTCGGTGACAAGCACCATCCTCAGCCAACTTTATATTGAAGTAAGTGCAGGAACAACTATTATAATACTCTTGTTATTGGCACTGATGTATTTATAATAGTTGTTCCTGCACTTAGTTCATTCAATAAACATGAAATAAGTACCCTTTTTATTCTTTCAGTTGTCGATACATTTTTTATTCTCAGTTGAATATTTCTTAGCCTTCTCGTTGGTTGCCTTGATCAGTTCTTTTAAACATCCTATACCCAACCACTCACAATTAGCTTTTAGGTCCTTGCTAAGTCACAAAATCGAAATCACCTATGCCCAAATTTTATTCTAAAAAATTAATGAATTAGTGGATTTCCTTTTGCCCCTAAAAAGTATTGAAAAGTAATCCCCTAAAATTCTTAAAACATACTCCTAGAAATCTCCAAAAATTTGAGCTGGAAGCACTTAAACATTTTTTCAAAAATCAGTCTTGTAGATGCATTTGAAAAGCCACGAAAATACATGGTAAATTTTATGGGTAGATAATCCCTTATTTTCTCTTCTTTCTTACACACAGTTCGAAAGGAGGTCTCGATCCTCTCCTTCTTTCCAATTTAGTAACCTCTTTTTAATATATCATCCAGGTACCCCAGGTTCCCCTTAATGATGAACCTTCCCCTTTTTAAGGAAAATCAAGCTCTCCCCCCTTTTTAAACCTCAATTCTCAATCGAACCAAAATTCAGGTATATTACATGAATATACACAAGAATTCTTTCGGGAAAATTCACAAAAAAACAGGGAGCACCTCACTTTATAATACACAAACTACATCAGGGAATTTCCCTAGGATTAGCAGGGACAAGATAGAAATGATGGTCAAAATCATTTTTGTACTTGGGTAATTAAAGTTTTCAGGTGCTAGAAAATTTTTGGCTTAAAATCATCCATAGATCAAAATTTCCAACATGTTGCATTTGCAAAATGACAGAGAGCACGTGCGATCCTTGCTTGAATCAGATTTCTTTTTCCAAGAAACTATTTTCTGTTCCACAAGCAGGAAGTATATGATTAACATTTTCCCTTGGGTATTTATTTACTGTTCCTTGTATCATATCAGGGGTATTATATATTGAAAGTAGATTATAGAATTAAATAGGTTCAAAAGTTGAATGAACAGATTGGCAGCTCTGTCTTATGATCGATGGCAATGTATTCATTGGTAAGAAAAGAGGAAGTGATTTTTCGATTATTTACTAAAAACAGATTCAGAAGTTACTATGGCAATGTACATTTCATGCAATAGTCTATTCACTTATCTACTCGTTTTACATGTGTTTCTTTTTATTTTGTTACATAAATGTTTCGATATAAACAGGAATGTTAGTCAACAACTGATATCATTTTTACACTAGAGTAGAGAATGACCTCTTCACCTGTATACACCAGTAGTACATACTTGTCCAAGAATTTCCTTTTCTTACTTCTCAGAAATTTATCAATTTATCAGAATTTTTATCAAAGTATAAAGTGGCAAACTTTAGATATCTAAAAATAAAAAAATAAAAATTGGCCCTGTTGGTTTAATAATACCCTTTACATTTTAGGAGGGGTCTGTCTGTCTTTCAGTATATTAATAAAAAGTGACAGAAACGGGCCATATCTCCCAAAATCATCACCATGTTAACAGCCAACGAAATCATCAAAGCGGACCATACAGCTTGATGAAAGTGCTTAAGTCGTGTCTGACTCCCCAACCTTCTGGGATGCCACTTGTTCCATAAAGAGGAGACCAAGCGAATGGTGATCCAGATAATCATGCTAGGCTTTTAAGACTTGAGACAATAATACTCTGTAAGAATTTAACTACTGAGATGACTCTAGCTCACTCAGAAAAGGAGGCTCAATTCAAACAGGTCTGAAAAAGGTTCACACAAAGTGAGAGCCATTAAGACATAAAAAAAAGGTTCTGAAGGATCTGAACAGGTTTGAAAAGAGAGCTAACGAGAAGGTTACGTCATTCCCACAAGGGGATAGTAACAATGAATAAAAGTGACAGAAACTGACCAATCTTCTCTGGACTCCCCTCTGTGTAAAACATGATTCATATATGGAACTTTCTGAAAAGATAAGTTAATTGCCATAGCAATTTCGTGATTGATAAGCTAATATAAACACAGTTCTCTTAAATTGAGAAACCTTCCTTGTCTGAGGAAATGTATTTAATTAACCCTGAAAATTGAAAAAATCTTTTTATTAATACAGTCAAAATGTTGAATAATGCTTCCGTTTTGTATGGATATAATTTCGTTTGTTCCATAAAAATTTCGAGGGGGGATTGTTCACTTCTTTTTGAGGAATTTGAGGGGTACTTGATATTTGAGGAACCTTTTAAAATTGGAAGTGAAAATTATATTTTCTGAGACTGGAATGGAATATATATAGTCCATGTATTATATTCAATTCAATTAGGAATTTTGAGGAATTTCTTAATATCTAGAGAAGCAAGAATTTATTACGTTCTTACGAATTTTGTCCAAGTTTTAATGTTCCGTTTACTTTTTTTCTTTAGAACTAAAGTGACGACTGTAAAGTTGGACCTTGATTTACCACCCCGTCATCGTTGGAGCAACATTGTATTAGAGCGCAAGGCTGGTGTGAGTATTATGAATTTGCTTTCATTTTACAATTCATTTCTTAGTAAAACAGAAATCCACCTCAACCTACCCATAGCTTGGAACAGGGTTTTTGGTTACTGCTAAAAAATCAAGTCCCAACTACTGGGATTAGCCCCACCTAAAATCACTCACAATTAGCCCCACCTTAATTTTCAGTCCCACCCGAAAACCGAACTCAGCAGAATTCCCAGTTAGAAAGAGATAGAGTAAAGTTTCTGTCAGTTGAGATGAAGAAAAATATTAATATATGAGTAAAACGTTCCATCTAAACAGGAATATTATGTCATAAAGTTAAGCCAAATGTCATATTTCAGAGAAATTGATATTTTGACCTGCCAACATTTTAAGTCCCAGGTATAAAAATACGCTCCCACTAATAGGGCAAGCCCCATCTAATACCAAACTTCCCCCCGATTCCCAGCAGGATCATAGGGTTGAAAAATGGCTCTAGTCCTCCAGCCGCCTGGCGAGTTATGCTACCCTCCTTCCCCATCACACAACGCACCTCCACATCTTCTCATAACAAAAGGCTTGACATGAGGGAAAATGTGGACAATTATCAACCGGTAACGTTACATTTTGGAACCATGATTTCAGTTGGTTATGTTTTAGGTGATCATTTTTTATCAATGTGCAAATAGGATTGTTTTTTAACAGAAAATGACTCCCCTCACCCACAGTTAACACTTCGGGTTTGTCACTAAATTATAGGTAAATTTACCGTTTGATTGGTTGAAAATTACATCATTAAGAATTTGATTGGTTGACTTTAAAATGTCACTATTTGATGTTTTGTGAAACTAAAACTCGTGATAAAATTTCTAACTGAACCAATCAGAATCATCATGAAGTAATTTTCAACCTATCAAATTGCAAATTTACCGATAATTTGCAGACAACCCCAATCGTCATTTTTTTTACTTTTCTTTTAGATCATCAAATTTATCAACTACTTGAAACATGTCATTCCAAGTGTCATCACGTCTCTTGTCTTCAGAGTTTTGGTATGAATGTCAATAATTGCATTGTTGTCTGTCTCTGTTTTTCTGACCATTCGTCTGTTCATTTGTCTTCAGAGTTTTGGTATAAATAAATAAACCTTAATATGTAATTGCACTTTCTGCGTGTGTGTGTGTTTGTCTGTCTGTCTGTCTATTTGTCTGAAAGAATTGTAAAATTTTCACCGGAGGGCTAGAAAACAGGTTGTATACAGAAAGTATGTGCAGCGATTTTCTTTTTCTTTCATTTTTTTCCGACTCAATACCAAATGATCCAATTTTTCGCCTTTTTGTTATATGCTTGTTAATAGTTAATGGTTAATGGTTTGCACTTATGATGGAATAGTCATGCACTCGTTCTTTACGTGCTTATCGAGGAAATAGCTTAAGTCCCACCTAGAGTTTCGTCAGCTACCAGCTGACTACCCAGTTTCCCTCACATGGCATGGGTCTACCCATCATTATTGCTTAGAGGTGATGTTCCATCGCTAAGAGCCTTAGTCGAGTGCATTTTATTGCATCATTTGTAATGACACTCGCCTCTACCATCCGCGTCCCCCCATCCAGTTCATCTCAGATTTGCATGAGAGCTTGTTTGTTTTATGGATGGTAATCTCGTGTAAGAGATGTTTGTTAATTGTTTATAGCAACTGATGTTATTTTTCAGGGCAATGCAATCAGTAAGGTCCCCTATCCTTACAACGAAGAGATAATCGGAATTGCAGAGACCCTTGAAGTTCCGGTTGGAGATATCCTCGCTTGCAACATCTTTTATGAGTTGGAAAAGTTCTGCACATCCATAGTCACGCAAGATCAATATGGTAAGAATAGTTTATCTTGAACCTTGATTGGTTGAAAATTACTTCATGTAGAATATGATTGGATTGTTTAGAAATGTCACAAAACTGTATAATTTGTAAAAAAAAAAAACGCATGATAATTGCAGTGGCGTAGCGAAGAGATGAAAAGTGGGTGAGTGTACAATCGAATCGAAATCTGACAGTCTTAAGAACTTTTTTAAATAGATACTTCTGTGAAAACTGACTCAGGAGGCGAATCCGACAGTTTAATAAAAATCTGAAGACTTCATAAAAAGTGTGTGTGTGTGTGTGTGTGTGTGTGTGTGTGTGTGTGTGTGTGTGTGTGTGTGTGTGTGTGTGTGTGT
>JAUKPT010000457.1:0-19995 GCA_032273505.1 Nanomia bijuga
TATATCTTTAGGCGGTAAATCAATTTACCGGACAAAAAATACAAATTTTTCTTAACCCACATGAGGTAAATAACTCCCGAGGAAAATTTAACCTTCATCGCAGTAAATTAGATGTTTTACCGAGGTGAAATCGATGTTTTACCGAGGTGAAATCGATGTTTTACCGAGGTGAAAAAATTATTTTACCACGGTTTCCTCGCGGTAAATTCATCTCGGTTAAAACAGTAAGGTCCCTTTTCCTTTTGACGGTCACATATATGTGAATAAAGAAATGTGAGGGGTGGCTAAGCTTTTATATCTCTCATAATTGATTACATATTTTTAGCCACCAAAAATCACAAAAGCATTAATCAGGGAGCATAATGGTATAATTTCTTCAAATCATAGATGTACAAATAAACAATTTTCAAAACAATTATGAATATTTAAGAAGTGTGAGGTATTGTGGCTGGGTTTCAAAATAACAAGCAAAAATTTAAAAATCTTAGCGTATAGCCACATTTCATCACAATTTTTGAGATTTTATTTTATTATGGAAACATCTATATTTTTTTAATGTAATTCTTGATTTATTTCCTTACATAGTTGACTATTCTTCTTAATATCTTAAGTTTTGTACATTATTGTATAAAAAGAAACAAGTAAAACTAAATTCACTGTGAACTAAAACTGCAAAAAATGAATTATTAGCCACAAAGTAGCACATTTTTCAAAAAACAAAATTTCATCAGGTACATAAAGTCTGTATCATACTAGAACCTCATCACCCCAACCACCTTAGCCACTTATTGTCACCTATTTATCAAAAACGTCCATTTTTCATGAAATTCTCCATGTCATTCTGACGTGAACATGATCAGTTAAAAAAAAAATGGTGTAAATTCCATTAAAATGAACAAACCGATCAAACGTTTTAGAATTAATTGAGGGTCATTGGATAGAGCCAGAATATAAAGTGAAAAGGAATTTTGACATTTATGATAAGTCGAAGGCCAGATGCAGATCAATTGAAAAAACTTTTAGTCAGAAGGATACTAACAATTTGTCTTCATTGGTAAATAAATTGGAAGGAATGTGACCTGGAATACATAGGAATCTTGTAGGGAGTCTCTCTTTACCTTAAACATCAAAAATCAATCATCAAATGCTTTCTGTCAGCATATTTTTTGCAGATGTCAGCATTTTTCTGCATGTAGTTTTGGCTAATGAGCAACAGTGAATATTCTGGCCAAAATTGCTTAATTATGCCCCAGCCACCAAAATTTCAAACTTTTATTTTTGCCCTGTTTGTTAGTATTCTCAGATTTTCATGTGGAAGAACTTCTAGGAAATATTCAAATGTTTTAAACCAATGTTTGAATTGTTTTGTTGCTGAAGTTGAATTTGGAAGTGGATCCAATCTTTCTGGCCTGAGTGCTTTATCCATTTTGATATAAGATAAGAAAAAAAGGTAACTTGTTTCTGATAATGAAGGTTTTTCTTATCTATAAATAAAGACAAAAATGAGGCATATAATAAATCACAACACTCAGAAAAAGGACCAGATCCGTCAATGACATTTTGTATCTGCCTCTAGACCTTTTTGATAGGGCTCCTTGCTTGTTGGTGTCGTTGAGAATTTCCAGATTTGTTTATTTACTTTAATTGTTGTCTTGTTGCATTTTTATAATATTGTAATATTATTGTAATTTTCTGTTTTCATTTTCTAGATGTATGTAGAAAATGAAAAATAGAAGATGGCTTTTAGCTGAAATATATTTTGTTAACTATATCAGCATGTTTTTTTTTATTATCTATGAATTGTCTATCCACTCACATTTTCCTCTCTTAAACGACAACCAGTAAATAATTACAAGGAAACCTTATCTTTTGTGCATTTCTCCTGATATATCAAACAAATATATATTCTATGGTCATAAGATTTCAGTTCGTCTGGTTGTCTGTACGTCTGCAATATCAAAATCTCAGTAACCCAAAGTCTCAGTAACCGTTTTTTTTGTTTTGGTCTTATACTTGATCGTTTTTTTAATTTATTTGTGTACCATTATTATATCAAATTATATTATAGTTGTTTTGAGGAGAATAACTGAAATTAAAATTGGGTCACAGTCAAGAAAAGAGACATTGGACTTTCGATAAAAGGGGTCAAAAATGTTTTTTTATTTCTATTTAGAAAAAACTCTCCAGTAATTTTTTTCCGTTTTTGATATAACGTAGCTGGAATAATTAAACACTTAAAAACACATGCAAATACAAGGACAATTCTTTGTGTTCTCTAGTCTACATATTATAAGTTTTTCTGTCATTCAGGTTAGGTCTTTCTTGAAGATTTTAAATGTCATAATCATACACATGTTAACTGTAAGTGATGGGTTGTTAGTTGCAAAATGTTGCTTTTGATAATTAACTTTTTTTAATTTATTATTTGTTCCAAATGGTGAGAAAATTAAATGACTAAGTGACCAAAATATATAGCACTCTTAGCCCCTGGCAAAATTAATATGCTGTCATGTGCTGTGTGGTTTAATTTCTGATGCACTGTTAATGTCATTCATTATAATGAACCACCAATTTCTGACATCTCTGAAAAAATGGCAGTTCCCTTCCTTCCTAGGTTGGGACAATGCATTGTCAATTATTTTTTCCAAACATTTGTGTGTGTCAAATTGGAATTGAATGCTGCTAATTATCTTTTGTTTGGAGCTATCCATATTCAATGTTTTGCTACCCTGTCCTTAAATTGTGATAAAATGTTAGTTTCAAAGAAAATCCAATAGAAATTCTCAACTAATGAAAATCCTGTAAATCTCATGAAAATCCTGTTATAATCTGTGATCTGGAAATCCCTTACCAAAAAATTCAAATTCTAAATCCCTCAAATTCCAAAGATTCTTAATACAAGGAATTCCCTAGATTTCCAGAAATTTCACTAAAATCCTCGAGATTTTGCTGAAAATCCATTCATAGAAATACAAGAAAATCCCAAGAAATCTGAATGAAAATCTCACTTTCATTTAATTGAAAATTACATTTTCCTGCAAAATCATGGTGGGATTACTTCTTTCCTTGTATCAAAGAGCAAATAAAAAAGGTTTCCTCTGAAGAGTGTGGTTGAGATACAATGCCCTAACTCCCAGTAAGCTAGAAAGAACTCAATAAACTGATCATTTTTCTTGTCATAAACTTTGGTTTGGAAACCATCATTTATCCTTTCAGGCAGCTTCAAAGTTGTATGTATATTCAAAAATCTTGTCTTTGGTTGTAAGTTACTGGAAAACATGCAGAAGATGTTTGTGCATTAGAGATTTTGTATATTTTTTACCTAATAATATGTTTTTTGCAATATTTTGATAGAAATAAATTTACATTTGGTGATTTAAATATGCATTAAATCAAGCATATGTAAATTAGGGTACTAAGGTAAAAGAACGTTGATGTTGATGAACTAAGGTTTGTCTACGAAGGTATTTTAGAAATAATTTAATTCATCTGCTACTACACTGATGTTCTGTTGAAACAAGTCTCTTTCTTTAAAAGGGTTTCAGTATGTGTGTTTAAGATATCCATTTGATTTGATATTTTCATTATTTTTAGTTACAAGAAGTTGTTGATTTAACGTTTGACTTTAACTTGAATAATTTCAACAGAAATGTTTTTAAACAAAACACTTATTCATAAAACAGTTTATACTGATAATTCTTTATGTATATATTTGATTTATATGTGTAATAGTGATTTTATTATGTAGTTAATTTGCTGTAAGGAAATTGTTTGCATAGTTGAGATGATCAAGTTTTTTTATTTCTCTCGTTTCGCGTTTACAGCATGAAGCATTATGATAAGGTATGGGAGGTAAAATATTTTCATGAGTAGATTTTGTCAATTATAATTTGTGATTAATAAGATTTAAGCTGATGGTTTTATTATTACAAACATATTTCTTAAGGTAAGATACAACGTTTATTCAAGTTGATGATAATCGAAGACTGTTGATGTCATTGGAGCAACTTAAAACTTTTTTTGACGAAATGTTTAAGGTTAGATGCATTCTGAAATGATTATATTTATTAATAATAAAATTTCAGTTAGTTCAACATATATTATGAATTCTCTCTGATTCTTTCTGTATCTCAATTTTATGATCTAATCTAGATTGCAATATTTGCATCTTGTTGTTGTCTCTGTTATGCAATGATTTGTATCATGTTCATTTGTGTTTAGGTTAGAATAAAACATATACAACATTCATGTCCAAGTCATGCATTTTTGTTACATTTTTATTATTAAATGTTATGAAAAATATTTTTCAAAAATCAAATCTCTTAATATTGGTTCTTTAGAAAATAAGTTTTAAATTTAAAAAGTAAAAAAAGATAGCTGTGGTGCAGGGGGGTAAAGTATTAAGTCCATAAAACATATCAGGTTGAAGTACCCTTAAGTGGGTGGGTGTCCAGGCAAAATGAATGAAGTACCCTAGGGTACTAACTCTGATTTTCTTGAGCAAAATTTTCCAATTTGTGTTGATTGCACCTATAAAAGACAACAAGATTTCGTGACGAGAACATTTTTTTCCTCTGGTTGAAAGGTGAAGTCAGTCTATTTTTGATGTGACTTGAAATAAAGATTTCATAGCATTACACAATATTTTTAAAAAATTGAAATTTTAGAGCAAAATTTTTCTCTTTGCTGTCAATTTATTTTTTATAGAAGAAATAGAAAGTGGACACAATTTATTCAAGTAACAACTAGAAGAGCCTGATATATCTATAGTTATTTAAAGATCAACATAATAGGTTTAAAGGAAGTAAACTGTAACTGTGATATCCTCTTTATAAAGTATCTTTTTCAAGCTGACAGTTATAACCTTGAATTTGTTTGAGGACTACTGGTTTGCGTGATTGGTACTACTTATTTTGTGAGTACTCATGGAGTGTTCTGTTTATTTTTCTTAGTTCACATTCAGAAATGTCTATTATGATTATGCAGGTCACAATACACTTAGTAGCGTACAAACCTTTTGCCTTGTGAACTTCATGGCATGTTCATCTGGCAACGAACATGGTTGAAGTGAGAAAATAATTGCAGTAATGATGAATAAGTTATTGCTAGGCAACTACATCTTTTTTATTTACTTATCATATTTCTTCTGATATTAATTTTTCGAATAAGAAAGAAGAAATCAATAGAAGAAGAAATCAATTAACAACAGGCTTGTCTGTTTATATGGTTCAAATAAGAAGTTTCTATTCTGGTCAAAAGAAATTCTCTATTAAGATTTTCAATATTTTTTATTGTTTTTACATTCTTGCTTCAGTGATTAAAGGTGTTTTTCTATCAAAATTTAAATTCAAGGTTTAAAAGTCAATTTAATAATCTTACATCAGTGCTTATCTTTTATTTTTCAATACCATATTTAATTATTAAAATACCCTCTGCTAATTTCTTTATTAATTTTATTTCAGATCTAATCACATGTATATGGACTAAAAAAGAGATCATCTTTCAAGAGTAATAAAGTTTGTCAAAGGTCCCCCCTTCAACCCTAAATAAAACACAACAGCTTTGACAACAGATTATACCATGATCTGATAGTCGATTTTCAAATAACCGTTTTTCATTATGTAACAGAAAGCCTAACTTAAATTTTGGTGTATGATTTTTTAAAATCCATTCATAATTCGCTGAGATAAGTCCATTTTTGTGAAAAAATTATGAAAAACAAATTTAATTAGCCTTTATTGTTTCTATTATTTTTGTTAAGATAATTTTTTAACACAGCATGCCTTCAAAAGTGATCCTGGCCTCTTTACTTATTGGTTCTTAAAAGATAACGGTAAAAATGCTGAACATTCTTTAAAATTGTCAGTATTGATTGATTTATCTAACTTTAATGAATAAAGACATTTGAATTGATCTTCGTCAAAAAACACGAATGAATCAATCAAATCCGATTATTGAAATCTACCTGGATATTTTCTCACAAATTTGAGATGTATCCTGACAGTTCAAGTTGTATTTTTAACTAACAAACCCCAGAGTAATATTATTGAGTGTTGATTTGTAGAGAAAAACAAAAATAGTGCTATTTCACTAGTAAAACATTCAATGCCATGTTTTCACCATTTTTGACAATTTTCATCATGTGATTTTTCACAAAAAAAGCCTTATCTCAGCAAATAGTAAATAGTAAATCATACACCAAAATTTAAGTGAGACTTTCTGCTACATAATGAAAAAAATATATTTTAAAATTGATTATCAGATCATGGTGTAATGTGTTGTCAAAGCCTTACGTTTTTTCTGACTCACTGGTATATGTATTTCTGATATATTTAATTTCAGGAAATTATGATAGATCATAAGTTTCCAAAAGTTCTTAGATTTTAATTCGTACGGTCGCATTTATATTGAATCGAATTAAATTATATTAAATGCGGTTTTAATCCGCATTTAATTAAAATGGAGTTAAAGTGCATTTATCCCGCATTGAATTCAGATTTACCTTATAATGACTTCATTGTTATCAAGAAAATTAGCTTGCGAAAATTTGCTTGTGAAAGAACAATACAGGTTTTTGAACAAAACATAACCAGAAACATAACATAACGAGCAGCATGAAATTAATCTTTCTTATGCTCAATGCGAAATTTCTACCCATTGATTCAAAATCTGAGAAGGAAAGAAAAAAGAAATAAGTTGTTCGTTATAAGTTATAATAAAAACCGATCTGAAATGGAGTCAACTTTTTTTTTTAAATGTTTGTAGCATGTACTCAAATGAACATTTTTGTTTTGAAAAAAGAAAGTTCTACTGTGTAAATCGTTCGATTTCATAATTCCATCGTTCGATTTCATAATTCCATGTTAAGAATTGCACAATTTTGTTTTCTTCTATGTTCTGGAATACGTCATAAGTTATGATAAATTATGTGAAAATTAAATAATTCGCCAATAATACGCTTTAAATGCGATCAAAATGCGACGTCCGAATCGAAACAAAATTCTGATCGAATAATTCGGTTGGGACAACCGAATAATTTGGTTGTATCTAATAATTAACTGCTTTCGCGTTCAATTCGAATAAATATACACAGAGGTCAATTTTTCTCGAATTAGCGAAAAAAGCAATTAATTAGTTGATAATTGATAGTTTGAACAAATAAAAAACAAGGGAAGGAACAAGATTTTCAAAATTTCTACAACTCACAAGTATCAGCTCAAGTTTAATCACCACAAAACTATTCTCGTTTCTTCAATTGATTGAAAGAATCAATGCCCATCATCAAATTTGTTCATTTTAAATGAAAACGAAATATTCGCTAAAATATTTTCGAAACCAAATATTTTTGTAAACACAAACTTTATGTGATGTCAATTTCAAATCGTTTCTCAAATAAAAAAACGAAAAACTGGCCTAAATTAAAAATATAAATTGAGATGGACAAGAATACATTAGGGATTTGAAATGGACATGATTACACTTGATGTTCACAATTTATTTTGGCAGCAAAATCAACAGATAAATATATAAACAAATAGTTACGGTATTTATTTATCTCTCATTTTGTCAAGTCAATTAATGATTTGCAGTCAATTTGAGATTTTTATTAACTGCTACAGACTGCACTCATCCCATATAAAAATGCTGTCAATTTGTTGAAACTATTAATTATATCTAATAGTTAACTGCTTTCGCTGTTAATTCAGGAAAAAATTGATAGGGTTTTAAAAAATTAACTGCTTATATAAAAAATGCGGTCAATTCGTTCAAACTATTAATTATAATTCGAATTAAATTGTTAAGTGGATCCAGACGTTAAATTAGAAACAGCATTTTTGAATAATTTAATTTGATGTGATATAAATGCAATCGTATGAATTAGGCCTTAGAGGGTTGTTCATTGCAAAAAGAAATGGCATTACTCATAGTTTGATATTGATGCATATATTGACTTTTTAAATAATAATAGGTCTGTGTTATCCCCTTTTAAATTATAAGGTGTGTGATCAAGGTATGTAAAATATGTCTGAACCATCAATTTACGAGTTTAAATGTTAGGCCTGCAATTTTTGTATGCATAGAATATTTTAGATGTTTGTGTCTGCGTTTGTACTCCGTAAAGCCTACCCTAGTCTTAAATGTGATACAACCCTTAAAATAGATCAGTTGCATTAATGATGGATGTAAGGATGGCACAATGTTTTCATCAATACAATGACATGTTTTGTTGTTTTATTTCTCTATGTGTAATGTTTCTTACTAATTATATATTTTTGCTCAATGCCTTGTTTATATGTTTTTCTAACCATATTGATAATGATTTCTGCTCCCAACTACTTACACAAATATTTTTTTGAATAGATTTTACAATAAGGGTTTTTCATGAGTTGAAGTTAAATGGGTTTTCTATTTACACTTAAATAATCTTTATGAAATTTTGATATACCCAAAAGAAATTAAGATATGCAAGTAAATGTCATTTCCTATTTCCCCTTAATGAATTTAATTGTTATCTTTTCTATCATAGTGCATTTCATCATCATTAAATTGAAAAGACTGAATGACTACTTTGATCCAATGTAAATTATTGAGATTTTTGATCAAGTGGGCCATGCTCTCCTTTAAAATATCAAGCTTTAAAATGCTTTACTAACTATTCTAATAGTGTAGATGATATATAAACTACATATGTTGATTTATTTTATGAATTTATGTGTGCTATGCATGCTCCCTGTTTTTTATGTCAAAATATATTTTTCTCTATTATCATTAGCATACATTTATCTTATATTTTCATTTAGAGAGATGTGGGTGTATTGTAATAAACAAAATGTTGGAATATTTCTTTTAACTGGTCTTAACCTCTTATTAGTTTTTTTAAAGCGTTTATCAGCTTAGATCAGTGGAGTTAAAGTGAAAGTGATATTCTCTAATACTGGAAAATATGCTTGCTAAAGTTGATTTATTTATTATTTCCTTGCAGATTTCTATGGAGAAGATACCATAATGATTGGTATTAGTAATCTAATATATATATTTTAATTTGTTTATTTATTCTAAGGCGATAATAGGCAAGGTGATCCAAATTACTTTAATTGAAATTTAATTTCAAGTTTTGCCTCACCTTTCCGAAATGATATGCTTTAAGAGTGAAAGGTAGGTTATTTTATCTATAGATATTAGTTAGCTTTTAAACAAGGTTTAGTTTTAGTTACATTTGTATTTTGAATATATTTTAACATATAACAATATAACATATTATACCTTTAAGTATACAAAATGCTGTGAGCACAAAAAGTCGCAAAAATTTACTTTCATAAGAAAAAAAGTAGTGAGCTCTAATTGTCTCGAAACAAAAAGAGATTTATTGTTTTTTATGATTGGAATTAGTTTTTATATTGTTGGAATGTTTAAACTAAAAGTCGCAGAAACAAAATGTTGTGAAAGTTGCAATAATTTGCTTGCGACAATTAGTGCTTGCAATAGTAAGTTACTTTCCTTACTTTATTACTATTGTCTGCCACTGATTATTTATTTATTTATTTTTATTCTTTGATGTTTTGTGTGTTTGTCATTGGCGAACTTAAAATTAGAATTAGAAATGACTTTCCCTTATGGGTCATTATAGATAATTCAATACATTAACAACTGATGGACTACTATTTTATGCTACCAAATATGTAAGTAAGATACAGAAAACATAAAAATACTTAAAGTAGTTGTTCGGGACAGGAATTGATACCACTTGTAACGATTTTTACTAAAATCATAGATTTTGTTACTTCAATATCACACTACAGCCTTTAAATTGATATTTGACAAAAACGTACAATCAGATCTGATTGTTAGACTCATAAAGGATATTCCTATTTATTTTTGTTTGCAAAAGTTGCTGAAAAAGGATACTTATGCAACAAAAGAAAAAACACTGCATTTCAGGGATGATAAAATATCATTTATAACTTTACTCTAATGTTGATTGTTGCTAGTATTGAGCTGTTACTCAGGTATCAATCTACAGCCTTTTTAATGGAAAATACCAGGTAATGCATGATATTAGCAACATAATGATAAAGGTCCAGCAAAAAATAAGGTAATCCTTATTATGAATAAGATATATAGATTATGTTTTTATGTTACTTTGGTATCCATTACTAGCCTGAAAATAGAAAGGTCATTATGTGAAAAGATAAGTGTTGAGGGTAATTTTTTATCATTATTGAATCAATTATGACCATCAACTGAGTGAAAAATACAAAAAATTGAAATAATAGTTTGTTACTTAAGTATCAATTGTGAGCCCTTTTTCTAGTGGTGTTGAAGATACCCTTACTTCAAAGGCTTGCATAAAAATCAAAGAGAACAAATAATTTTTGGTCCTAAAAGGGCACTTTTTCTGAAAATGTTAAATATCATCATTTATTTTTAAAAAAAATATCATAATTTGGCCCAAAGTTATATTATTTCAAAATTGAGTTCCACTATATAGATATCAACAAGGGGCATCTTTTCTGAAATTTTTTCCTTTAAATTATATCCCTGTAATGAATTATACCAAAAAATCATTTTCGGTGATTTTTTGAGTTGTCATTTTTTGCAGTTTCGCACGAACACGTCCATATGTAGTTATACAAATTGATTGAAAATGAGAAAAAAGCAACCATTTCTTTCTTCTCACGTAAAAATTTCACCCTTTTTTTCCGGAAACCTGCTATCCGCTAAAGTTTATTCCCGCAAAATATATTAAATTTGGTCATCCGCGAAAGTTTATTTCTGCCAAATGCAATAATTTCGCGGTTGGGTCAATCCATGAAAGTTTCTGACCACAAAAGTTTCTGACCACAAAAGTTTCTGACCTTAAAGTAGGAACTCTTGAAAAAAGTCACTATCCAAGAAAAATATTTAAAGTAGAAAATTGAAATCATGAATCTGAAATGCACTTACATATATCTTTAATAATAATAATTAAACATACTAGCTAGTAGTTTGATTACAAAAATCAATACAGAAAGCTTCAATTTTTGTTAACCAAAATTTGGGAAGGAATTAAGGTACATGTGTCTACGAGCGAAAATGACGAATCATTCGGTGACACCTCATATCTTCCATGGACATATGACCTTCCCCTCTCCCCTGGATTTATAAAAGTTATTAAACTTGCTTATCTTCAAAAGTTTTTTTTCAGATATTCATCAGACTGCTTTCATCAACAAATTTGTCATGTCAGAAATTGATAGAAATTTTGTGAGAGAAACTTCCACAAAATCAGGTAAAAACACTGTATCATTCTTTTGCTTTTCTTTCGTGTGCTGGTATGGAACACAAAGGAAAAACTTCCTAATTTTCCAGAATAATTCATACTGATTGTTTAACTAAGCTAAGAACACAAGAAAATTCCAAATACCACACACCAAATACTCAAATGACTCAAATACTTATTTCTAACAACCAGCACATCTGTATATTTACTTTTTCACAACAACATTGTGATTTCTTGAATGCAAATTAAGAAGTTTAACGGAAGAAAGTGATATATCTCGACCACAATTCACAAATAACAATCTAATAGAGCTATCCATCGCAACAGTTGGTTGGTAACAAATCCAAAAAAAAACAAGCTTGGGAGAAAAATGAATACACAAATTAGAAAACATAACTTTGAGTGGAACACAATGCACTCACCCGAAGCATTCATTATGAAATAGACACTACCTGGTGTCGTTATTTAAATGCTTTGCATGCAATATTACAATTATTCATTTGGTTAAAACTGTTCTGAAGGTTGGACCTGAGTTGCATGATTCTGTTTTATAAACAAATTTATCAATACTAAGAAAATCTTCTGTTTAATAAATGTCGTTTGGCGTTTTATACAAACTCATACTGGCGTACACATTTCTAGGAGCGAGCTTATGCTGTTGTTTTAAAATAAAATACATAATAACTGGGTGGTTGGTTGCTTCTGAACTTCCATAGTATTTTAATCCACAGAACACGTAAACACACATGATCGTGCCGTGCTACATAACAAAGCAATCTCTTCGCACACTCGTCAAAACAAAGACAAAAGATCTTCCCAGGGTTTCTTCTTTCACTTACGAAAAATGTGATCACATTTTTCTCCCGATATATCTTCTCGAAGTTTCTCGCAACAAAAACATTTCTAAACCAATCGGATACCACCATTTGCTGAATACATCATTGCTTAACATGCGATGAAAGTTTTTATTACTTTCTTGGTAAATAAAAGACCATTAACCATGAATCCAACTATCTTTCATACTCCATTCAATTCCACGTTAATTGTTTATGAAATAAATCACCCGCATTCCTTTTACAAGTCATTATTCCAATGTTTAAGCCTCATTTCAACAGTTCAACACCCAGTCTGTAATCTATTCATGTTTTAAATGGACGATGAAAATCTTTACGACTGAATGTAAGAATGAAAAGAACGATTTGAGGCTTCGGATTCTGTTATTATTAATTCGTGTTTAACAATTGAGCTCCTTACCAGACAGACATTTCATCTTTTAAGATATTGTGTATAGCAGGATTAATATGCCTCTTAAGGTTTATAAGTAGGTACTATAAGTAGGTAGAAGGTAGAAGGTAGAAGACGTTAACAAAAATTGCTTTCCATCTGACTATGTACCTTTTAAATCAGCAAGACCACCACATGGCTAAGTTACGGGGACGCAACACAAATTTCTAAACAGCTTTAAATGTATCAATATGTGGCTTCTTTTAGTCTGCATATCCTAATTTTATAGACTATCTTATTTTAACCCACCGTCGCTTTTCTTGCATTTACAGAAGCACGCAAAATATTCAATCAATGTTGCCAAAAGAAAAAGGCATAGAATTCCGTAAACTGCAACCTAAGGGGTGCTTTCTCAGATGGGAAGGAATACTGAATAACTTATTCAAATGAATAGACAATTAATTTCACATTAAAAGAAATTTCTTTGATATCTATGCTCACATTTACAAATGTCAAATTAGTCTTAACAAATTAGAATTATCTTTCAAATGACTAAAAATTATACAAGTTACATGTTAAAAAAGACCAAAACCATATATACTTTTGTCAAGTATATGAATTTCATTTTGAAGAATAATTAAATTCCACTTTTCTCTATACAAGCAAATAAATAAAAAAAACAAAAAACGACAACAAGTTATTCTAAGCATACATCTACGTATGTATATACAGAAAATTAATTTCTATTGTAATAAACCATTTTATTTATAATATACACGTTTAAAACCTGGGAAATGTTACATTCATTTTGATACGTATGTATATATATACAAGTATAAACAAGTGCATTTAGTTTAGAAAACAGCACAATTTACCCCATTGTAGACTGTGACTAACACTGCACCATTTCAAAATAACATTTATATATAACAATCCATGTCATCTCTATTGTAAATCTTTAATAAAGTAATAGCATAATTTCTATTAGAAACCCATAGCTTTTGGAAATCGACAGAAAACATAAACAAAAAGTACCATTACAAATGATTTGAAAAGACCAGAAAACTGGTCGGAAGTATATTCTGAAAGATAAAAAAAAATTGAACATAAATTCATAAGTTTAAGCTTAAGCTCTCAAAAAACAAAGATCCAAATCACGAAATTAGATTAAAACATACAAAGCCAGCTTTGATGGCATTCTAAAAGACGACAACTATCACAAACCTCTAGGTATGAGAAACTCGAACAAAATATTGATAAAGATTCTTTGATAGCTCTCAACTTTTTATTGTAATATTGGTACTTAAAATAATTTGAATAAACAGCAACCATTATGATATCCCACCCAATAAAACCCAATCCCATTCCATTATGATTGTGTACGAGAAAGATAATCAGTTAAAACAGACTACTTTAAAGAAAAATAGAAAAAAATGATGAAAACACAAAAAAAGTAAGCTTTGCTTCAAGTTAAACACAAAATCAAGTTTTCAATTGATTTATATAACAGTGGAACCCAAATTTTGCGAACACAATACAAATATGCATTAGTATTGTTTACAACACTCACAAAATAAGAAATCGTTTTTCTTGAATAAAAATAGTATGCTCACATGGCTAAAAAAAATTATGAATAATTTTTAAAATATAATTTCATTGAATGTGCTAGAGTGCAATGATTCATTTCACTATCAAATGGTGATAAAGAAAAGAAACAATAACATAAGATAAAAACTTTAAATCAAAATTTAGAAGCAGATTTTTTTTATCGAATAGATAATGATGGGATCCGAAAGTTTGCAGCTCTTTCAGCAGTAAAACAATTCAGCTACATTAACCCTTGTTCATAAAATAGAAATGCTGTGTTGTGATAGTAAAGTACACTTCATTTCGAATAGAATTACCTGTAACAAAGAATAAAAAAGCTATCTAATATAGATAAAATATTTCAAGCAAAATTTCTAATGTTACTAATATACTTCTTGAGCCTGTCGAGAAATTCCATATGCATAATTCTGCATTTTGTTAAGGGTTAAGTTGTTTCCAGCAACTGATAACTTGTTATTGCTACTTTTATTAGCGTCACGGAACCAATGGGTACGTTGATAAGCTTCATCATCTTGCCACATTGATTTTTGTTGAGTTTGTGCCATGTTAGTAGCATTGTTATATTGGGATTGTTGTTGTTGACTATCTTTTCGCCAGTGAAAGTAAGGATTGTAATAACTACTATATTGATTAAACGAGTACACAGCATCACCTGAGCCAGAATTGTTGTACTTATTTGTTGATTGTGATGACATGTAACTCACAGTGTTAGAGTTTCGAGGTGCACTCATTTGAGAAACAGTAGCATGAGATGTAGACATGTTCATGTTATGGGTATTGTTAGCAGCTGTTGTTTGAGTTCTCCATAAATTTTGAATGTTATTAGGAAAGTCCGATCGTGCGATGTTTTGTTGTTGTTGTTGAGGTGGTTGGTTGTGATTTGGCATAGAATAAAAGTTCTGTCCAGCATCTAAGCTTCGGAAACCAGGTGGAGTTTTCGATTGTCTAGATACAGATGTTATAATAGGTTTAGAAGAAGGAATATCGGGAGGCGTAATAACAGATTGAGGTGGAGAAATAGAACGTGGTCTTTGTTGTGGACGATGCCCTATTCCAGAAACGGCTGGTTCACTAACAACTGTTCTATTATTAACCATTTTTTTATAAATAGGAAAAATTGCACCTTTTCCCATTCGACCTGAAACGTCGTCTGGGTCTACCCAAAGAGCAAGCCCCTTGGAGAAAACTCCGAGTAAGTGATTTTCTGTAACACCTATTTCATAAGCAGCATTACGTAAAACGTCGTCTATCTTGTTGTCCTCTATTGAGATATTTATACATCTAAACGCACTTCCTTTTAATGGTTTATCGACATACCAATGGTTCTCGTACCTGTCTGCCAGCAGAACAGTGAGTCGAGTTCGCAACGTGTCAAATTTATCTTCTGCGATGCTAGGTAACTTGTCTTTCAATGTATCAACTAAGAAGGTGACAGCGTGTTGTAATTCAGTCTTCATGATCTTTACCTTCGGTTTTTTCGACGAATGTACGTTTAAAAGTTCCCGTTCTATCTTTTTTTCGACGATTTTTTTTATTATTTCGGAACTTCGGTGTGATGTATGCCTTCTTCTTGTTTCAGTGGTTTAGTGGACTTCCAAAGCTTCGCTCGATATATTTATACAGCACACAAAAACAAAACACACAAACGGGGACTAAAATCCGGGGGTTAAGAAGCTACTTAGAAAACTAAATCTTTTTGCACAATAAATTCGTGTCTTACAACGGTTGATTACAATTTGATACAATATCCATATTGATATAATCTTATTAACTACTTTATACTTTTGATAATTTTAGTATTATATCTTATTTGGCTTTATTAGCTCTTTTATTCGTTTTATTTTTGTATAGCTTCCCCTAACTTTTCGTAACATTAAAGTCTTCGATTTTCTACCAATCAGATCTTATGACGTCAGATTTTTTAATAATGTTAGCCAATGAGAAGCATTTACCTCATTCTTGTCATGACAACAACGCTGTATTGATGCGAAGCAATTTGCAGTTTACTCAATGTTATACAGACCATGCAATTGGATCAAATTTATTGTCTATTTTTTTTTAAACAAAATTTCTCGTTAAAAAGTTGTGATTCTAAACTTTCCTTTTCGTAATGGCTGTAAATTCAATTGACGTAAAAACATTTATAGTTTTATGGATAAATTATCCTTTGAAAGTGGGAGATAGATTTTGCCTTACGCAAATTTTCTTTTTACATTCGGGTCCGTAAATAAGACTCTTCTAGTATTTTCTTATGCATCACTTCTGGAATATTTCGGGTTTTTCGAATTAACAAAGAAAAAACATTAGCCAGTTGGTACAGTTAATTCAGAAATCTATCTTTGTCAATAATCTGTGATTTCATCGTTTGATAGTATGAATTGCTGTAATTGTTTTCTTTTTAAGGCTGTTTTTATAACATATTTGGTTATCTAGAAAAAATTTTATGAAAAAATCTTAATGATGTTTTTTATAATAAAATATTTAGATGTCCACGTATTCATTTCTCAAACAAGTAAGTTGAGTGAAAGTTGAATGCGTCATTCATTTTAAAGAGAACTATCGAGAATACATTTAGCATGTGTTGACTTCGTTACGTATTATTATTTATATATCTATGGATAGGGTTTACCTCGAATTAGCGGGCCTGGTTTGTTTCATTCATTGATGTGCACTATAGGGCGGGTTTAAGGGTGGACGTAGATGGCAAGTAATTATTCCACAGTGGACTTATATGTGAGATAAAAAGTTTATTAGCAGGAGAAAGAAAATAATACAGCCCGACTCACACATACATTGTAAATATATATAACTTTTAAGTGTTTTGAGTTAACATTAGTGCGACCACCCTTTATTGGTGATGATGAGAATTCACTGACCGTAGCAATTTTTTTGACTAGTTATAAACAAAATTCAAGAAAAATACTGCAATTGCACAACTCATTTCCGTTTCGAAATTGAGTATCCTTTTTAAAAGAGAAAGGTTTTGCGTTATGATGCTAAAATAAAGAGATCATTAACTATACAACAATTATTAGCAATAAGTATGCTTTTTGCTAGCCAAGCTAAAATGTACAGAAATAGCTTTTGACAACTTGTAGATAACAGTAAAGGTAAAGGTATAAATGCCGAGACGAACTGCACAACTGTTCTCATTTCATTATAAAAAATCATAACAACGAAACAATCACGGCAGATTTACAGGTTGTCGATTTCGGGTTGTGTATTTCTAAACACAGGTCTATATTACAGGTATGACGCTTTTTCAGAATACCTTGTATGGTATAAGTGTGCTTTGATTTTCAGTAAACAACCTAGAGTGAAGTCAAACACTCGTACCATGGAGATTACTTGAATACCAGAAGATCAAAAAGCCGCTAACTTTATATTTACACAGCTCATCGCAGTTGCCTATTTTGCAAGAAATAAATCATAAAGCTCATTCAATGAGAAAATAGTATGAAATATAAGAAAGTAGAAAGGTCCAACTCAATCATAAAGACTGACTTCGAGCAACACGGATCAACGAAATCGACGTACACAAAGAAGATTTCTGAACATTATTTTTTAAAAAGATAGGTCAATACTTTAGTACAAAGCGTGTGCAAAATGTATAACGAAGAAAATAAAAGGACAAAAATGTTTTATTACGAATCTTGCAGGTTATAAAAAATATGTCCGTATCAAGAATCTTTTAAAGACTTCGTCCAAATTTCTTTTTCATAGAATTAAAAAAATCCAAACAAATAGACGTATCAAAAGTGTTTTTAAAAAGCCAAAATTGACCAGAGAAGGATTATGAGACAGAACACATAACAGATCTCACATCACAACCCTGGATTAATGAAATGATACGTTGATGTATTAAAGCTTCGAAAAGAAAAGAAAACTAAAGATATTTTTTTACTTTTTTAGTTTTTGCAATCAAAACCAAACGATGGCGGTATATAAGGTCAATATTCACTTCCAGAAAACTGTACATCGGTGTGATAAAATTAGGTTGGAATTGACGCAAATCTTGTTTGGTTAACATTGAGACATTACTCTTTGCCAAAGACAAAAACAGCCAAATTCGCTAGAGGAGATGGAGATTTTTGCACCTCTCCGGATTGTTTGTTATTTTGTCAGAAAGATCGGAATGATAAACATGTATATTTATTCATGCACCAGCCAGTAGAACAGTGTGTCACTTATTGAGGGTCATAAAAACATATTTTTACTGAAATCTGATTAGTTCTTATTTCCTGTAATCAAAAACAAATATAGAAATTAATCTTTAGACCTTTTTCATGCTGAGAGAACATCAGTTTTTGCGAAAATCACTCATATACTTGGATGTCTTATATTTCAATTTTCTCTGATGTGGCAAATTTCTTCTATGGGAGGGGTGGGTAACTGGGTCGATAAACTGTCGGGGCTTATTTGCCGAAATAAGACCTTTATCTACGAATATTTTCTTGTGGTAAACCACTATGAAAAAGCGTATGAGATTTTTGTTTAGACAATATTCTATGAGATTTCCCAAAAAACAATAGAGATTATTGTGAAGGTGTCCAACATCTCTATACAATGATTCATATTCCTAATATTCATATTCATCCAACAATTTTTATTTATGTATTAATAACGTTTGTGGATCCTTTTCTTCGGAATCATTTCAATTTTTGGACCCGTATCAATGGAAATCGAGAATCAGAAACAGACTCCTTTCTGCGGCACAACCAAGATTTTGCGAGGATGATTCGAAAAAGAATAGAAAAAAAAAGAGGTCAGATAACGATCTTTCTATGGTGTATCAGTTTGGAATCGCTAAGATTTTCATTAAAATTTCGTTTCATTCACTACCAGCTTTATACTACCACTATACTCCTAGAACCAAAGAAGAATTGATCTCCAGGAAGATGTTGTATGGAAAATTGAGGAAAGAAGGTTGTAATTACTTACAACTCGAAATCTTCTTTAAATGATTTATTTGTGTGATATATTTTCTGTTCTAAAGTTTTTTATTTGATACTTTTTTGTAAGCGGTTTAAGCAGTTGATTTTAAAACCAAACCATTATTCATTATATTTATTTACGAAACAGAATGGAAACTTAAAATCATATTCGGTAAAATTTCAGCAATGTCTTTATACTTTACCAGCCAAAGCAGATATTGATTATATACTCCCAAGTTAAAGTATTTTTGGACAGTAGAAATTTGTCTACATTTGATCATTTTACATCCTGAAAAAAATCATTCTGGAAAAGAAATGTACTGGTAAACTTTCTTGAAATATTTGATATGAAACTATAATTTCCAGTTTTATTTGTTTTTCATACAAAGAAGATTTGAATCCGAGAGATGAATTCGATGAGATGATAAAAGATGCATCCGATGGGATGATGCATCCGATGGGATGATATAAGCAACATATTTTCAAACTTGGAATTGTTCTTGTCTATTTTGGGAATATGATTATTTTAGCAATCAGATGTCAATAAAGAAAGAAAAGTATCTATGAAAATAAGATTTTCCATGAAAGACATTTAACCATAAGTTTAGGTAGCAGAACATTCCTGAGCGTACTACACAAAAAATTCCTCAGCGTCCTTACACAAGAAATATTATCTTTTAAATCATTGCATCAATAACTCTGCCAGTATATGTAATTCAATCATTCCTGAAGCATTGCCTTTATGTTGCAAGTAAATTTCAAATGATGTCGTTACTTAATTGACAAATTCATCAATCAAACAATCATAAATCATTATACCATTCAGCTTTATCGGGTGTCTGTGGAGCAGTAAGATGCAGACTTAACCATATAAGATGCATTATGGCCTATAGAGATACGGCCAAATATGTTGCCGTGGAACTCAAATAACTTGAAAAGTATCAAACATATAGACTTGAGATTTCGTAT
>JAUKPT010000458.1:1525-19993 GCA_032273505.1 Nanomia bijuga
ATAGCTCTCAAAAATCCCAGTACGTGTAGGGTTAAGGAAGGAGTCATTCAAACGTTACGCTGTTTTTGCCAATTTTGTCACCCATCCTTCCCGTAACGCTTCGTATACCCTTCCTCCCTGCGTTACGTAACGCCAAAGATATCTTACCCTTATTCACAATAATCTATGCAATAATCTATGCATTTGGTATCTATTTAATTGGTACATCTAGAACATCTTATTTACTCAAAAGTGGAATCATGGGCAAGTGTTTTCGCGTTCTTAATCAATAAATTAGCCAAAAATATACGAAAAAGACGGATACATTAGGGATTCTAATCAGTGAACATGGGATTTTATTCAGGTGTCTTATGGGATCTTATTCAGTTGAAATTATAAATATATCTGATAGGATCTCGGTAGAATTGACAAAAAGTGGGATTTTATTAAACTAAGTCCGATTGTTCGAAAAATTTTCAGCTTAAACACTGTTTAACTAAAGATATTTCTATCGAATCAAATACAATAGGCTCAAACAGTGTTTAGCTCAAAACTGCTTAGAAAATGCTTCGAACAACCGGGCCCTGGTTCTGGATCTTATTCATGTGTTTTCTTCTCTAAAACAATAGATTAGTAGCCGTGGGATTTTATTCAGTACAATTCATGATTCGTGATTATAATCTAAAAAAGATCTTAATCACTCTTACCCATAGACAGTGGCGAAACTACCGGGGGGTGTGGGGCCCCACTTTGGAATAGACAAAATCACTATATTTCCATGCTGCCAAGGTCTTCTTACCCTCAAAAGTTCACGGTGAGAGGTTTCCTTTGATAGACAATAACAATACCTTTGAAATATCCCTTCTGAAAACGACGATTTAAAGTACCTTTCCTGATGTATATGTTCTTATCGGAAGGATTGAAAGTAAAGAACGTCGTTATTCGGAAGATTACTGTAAAAACGTCTTTGATTGAAGGAAACATGTTTAACAGAGTCCTGCTAACATCAATAAAGCAAAGTCGGAGTCCTGTTAACACCAATAAGAAAAAGTAGTCAAATAGTAATTTAGAAAAAACAGACGAATAGTACTGAAAAAGCTTTCCGATTCTGCACGCATTTCGGATTATGGACTTTTCTAGAGTTATTTCTTTGTTTTTTAATTCATTTCTGCCATTTTAACAAAAATCGAAGGGTTTTTGACTCTAAAAATATGCGGTTTTACATCATCCGATACCGATACCATCCTGTGCCATAAACAAATGTTTTAATGATTTGGTATGACGAAGCTTATTTCTGTCAAAATAAGCATCCAATCAATCTTATCTCATTAATAAGGCCCTGTACCTGTAAGAAAATATTAAAGATCTGCACGATAGGGGATTCTTCCAATTGGGTTCAGTGAAAATTTACAGTAAGTTTTGCTCATAGCTCAGATCCTGCACAGTGTACTCTTTTTCATCACCTAACGAGTCCTTCTTTCATCTAATATTCATAAAGTACATTTCAAAAAAGAAAATGAAGAAGAAAGAAGAAGCAAAAGAAAGTCATAACACAAATTCTAATTTTTATGTAAGAGTAACAAACTATAAACTTCTTATTCTTCATATCTCATTTTATCCCATCAATTTCGTTTCGCCAATATAATATATTCTTCAAATATTTCACAGACCAGAAAGAAGAACGACGACAGTTATTTGATTAAATTACATGATTGCTCACTAGGGCGTAATTAACTCATTGAGAAAATTATCTATCCTATGATGATGTATAGTAAAAGTTAGTAAAACGAACCCTCTGTGCATAACATAAGATCTCTTCAAATGGTAGACGACCATATTTTCTGCCTCTACTGTTTTAGCAGACATATATGAACTATTTCATAATAGAAAATTATTCCGCTAAAAAAGAAGACTATTCGTAAATATCTTTTCACTTTTTCAAGAAATAACAATCACTTTATTTTTTGTTTTTTGATTTCTACGTAGCATGATCAATTAATCAGGTTAGACTTACTATCAGACTTTTTCGATTTTTCTTTTTCAAAACCTTCGATATCATACTGTAAAGAAAAGACTTATCTTGCTGATCAATTCATCGACTATTTCTTCAGAAACGAAGAACTCGTGCTAGAATGCTTCCTGTGTTTCATAAGAAACCTTACTGTTAGTTTGTGTAAATAAAAAAAGTTCGAGTCACCTTTTTTTGTCAAGAATATGATTGTTTGGTCATTTCAAACGATCAATTGTTTGGATATCTTAAACATCAATAAATGCACTCTTCTGGGAGATAAGAATATATCGCGACAGGTAAACTGGACTTCGCTGGGACACTACAAGGGACTAAAAAGGGACTTTCATCGAAGGCAGTGTGGTCACCATGTTTTAGGCAATAATGACATTCATCCCCTGTTGACTCTTTTGCTTGTTGTCACTCAAAATTTGACTGGAAGACAATTCGTTATAGAAATATATTTCTTCTATCAAATAAATTGTATTGGAGACTCTAAGTTGCCATCCCGTTGTGTCTCTTAGATATGAAAATAACAAATCATGCTAGCGTGCCTACTAAGAGAAGCTGTAAACTAATAAACTTCGACTTCTCTCGACAACAAAAGAACCTCTCTCTTCTTCTATCTTATGTCTACATGAACAAATATGAAACTTCGCGTTCTTCATTTACATTTCATTTACATTCTTTTTCGGGTTTTTTGATAATACTGCACAGGGTGATTCCATGCAACGTTTACACGTAATTTCAATACATTCCTTTAAAAGATCGTTTATAATCATACATATATGAGTTAATATCCAACCATATTAGATAAGAAAATAACAAATACCTCAACATATGCTTTTATGAAATTTCACGTCAACTTTATTGGCAATAGAAAATGAATGTCATGATAGATATCAAACCAGCGGGGATCAATTGCAAAGGAGGCCCCACATGCACAACATTTTTATCCCCCCTTACTCCTTGATTTGTTAAGGGAATATTACGAAGTTATAGAAGGTGTGAAGAGCAAAGTCAAGTAATGTACAAGCAACTCTTTTAGAGAAAATTTGACGATTTTGTTGTTTACAATGACACTATTGTTTGGGCTAGAAACCAAAGCAAAGAGGTGGAAAACATTAACTGTTTTCCTGGATATGAGAGCATTTTCTATGCATCATGTCTGTAAATGAATGTACTTTAACATCAACCGTATTAGAGATATTTTGAGTGGCTTTACTTTCGAAATCATAATATTTTGACAATAGCTTATTCTTCAATGAAACCACTTTTTTATTCGTTCACTGCCAGTGAATGGTGGCAGAAGAAAGTGTCTCTTTTAAAAGACGATCTATTCGTGACCACAACTTTGTCTTTAGAGGCATAGGGGAGAGCTAGCAGGAACTCTACATGTGCTTAGGTGTACCACAAGTTGCTGTAAGATTTCCTTCCCATCATTATTTTCTCGAAAAGAACATTTTTTTGTGCTTTCATACAAGCTGCAGTTCGATTCTTTATTCAAAAAATAATGGTGCACTTGTTCTTTTGTCTGTAATGTATGTACACCACAAAATAATTGAAATGAGTTGAGATTATTGAGATCATAGAGAAAATGGACATGATGGATGATCTAGAGATAAAAGAGATAACTGAGATAATGGTAGAAAAAAAATTAGAGAGATAATGAAGAAAATGGAGATGACAGAAGTGGTCTAGAGTACACAAATGATCGGAACGATAAAGGTGATAAAGCCTACCGTTTTAATGGAGATAAAAAAGATATTCGAGATAATTTAGATAATAAAGATTCTAGGAAATATGGAGATAGCAAAGATAAGATATGTGATGAAAAATATGTTTGAAATGGTAGAAATATGATCAATTCGAATAAACAAAATACTTTCATTCAAAACACAGCATTACCTGGCTTAATTCATGTTTATTGATTATTGTAATAAGTCAAATGTAGAACTTACGACTAACATGAATTATTCATATTAATTCTGATGCCAATATTTAATGCTTCTTAAATTGCAGCAAAAAAACAACTATTTAGGCCAGAATTCAAACCAAGTCAGGCCAAAAATAAAAGACGAATAATGATTATCTTTAATTCATATGATAGATAATACTATACCTAAACGAGAAAACATCTTGATCATTTGACGAGATATAAGAGATATAATTAATTCTTCAGCCAGAATACATAAAAAAATCTTTATAGTAAATCAACACTCTTGATTATTAAATAATACTGTACTGCTTTGAACATACCAATATTTATCGATGGTTTTCTTATATGAAAACAAGCACTCTAATGTTTTATTATGATCAACATCACCAGCGTGGTATAATATTTTTCCTTCATAGTAAGCCGGAACTCTAAGGCCATAGTAAGATGCAAAAAAAAATAATATATCACCATTAATATCAGAGTTGTATAACAAAAAATAATATCACACAGTTACAGACATCCTGTAGCATCAACTAGTTGAATCAATAATGTTATCATTATCCTATTTTCCTATTTTTTCGTACTTGTATGACTTCGCCATCTTTATATAACTATGTATCGAGGTATCATTTGCGTTTGATATTCTTGAAAAATCAAAATTACAAGCTTTGCAACGTATAAATCTCTTTGCAAGAAGACATCGAATTATTAGTCACATGACGTCATTATTGACTGGTTTACATACATAAAGGTTTGATTTTTTTACAGTTTTTTTGGGGGGTTGTCTTAGTCTTTATCTAAACGACAATATAAGGAACTTAGGGAAAACATCATAGTTAAACGTCATTTCTAAATATATTTCGTCTTTATATCAAAAAGGGAAGTTCCGAACGTTAGTTCTTTTTCGTCTCTTGAACATAACTCTAAAGATTGTGATAACTGTTTATTTCATTGACTCTGCAATAAATAAAGAAGAAACGACAATATACAACAATGATATCAATTTAACTCCTTGGAAGAAAAACACGGATTAGCTATAGAATTCCTTTTTTCCCTAAATTTCCTCTTCTATTTGCAGAATAGTCCTTCTACATTTTACCTCTATATAAGATAAACAGCTTGATCGAAAGATCTTACGGTCCAAATCAAAATAAATGTTTTTTGCTATTTTTTGATACACATCTTGTTTAGATTGAAGAGATGAAAAAGTATTATACCAGGTAATGATGGAGCAAGGGATTAAGGCACGAAAGGAAGAATCAATCAATGAATCCTATTCCATCCGAACCTCCGATATAGACATATGACGTAACATACTGATGAGTTCATGAAAGATTGATGAGACGAACTCTTGTAATAACATTGTACCAGATGGAATCTTTTTTTTGGTATACCATCGAATCAGTAAAGGTTCCCACACTTCATAGCATAAAAACACTTGGAACTACCTGATCAATAAAAGTATCAATTTGGTAAAACCACGGATAGTTCTCAATTTTGCAATAAAATGATATTATTTTATGTAAATAAGAGCATTTCCAATAATCATTTTCGACAATCTTATTTACACCCTCATCAAAGTAATCAGGTGAAAAAAACCGGTGAATTTTGGCCCCTTTAAAACCCGTTTTTTCTCTACAAATATTTTCCCGCTCACATTTTTTTACCGGGGCACTTGTTCAAAGTGTATTTATAGTGATCATTGAAAAAAAAAAGGGAGTAAGCGATCGTTTATCATAAATCATGCAAGTCTACAACATCAATTCTAATAATCATTTCAACTCCATAAACATATAAGGACTTGGTGATGGAAGACCTTACAAAAGCAGCAGAATGAAAAGATTCTCTGCAAAGACTCCAATTTCAATTTCCAAAAAGAAATTTACAACACCTATTTACAGCACCTAAACCTCAACCCCTCAATATCTAATATCTGTAGAACTAAGCCAGATGTGTCAAATTAGTTATATCCCATTGCACCATACCCTAAGTCACTTTAAGTCTAGGACCATCCTTAAATTGCTCTAAACAATACATCTGAGTTAGTACTATTTGACCTAGTGAGTTTTTTAAGTCATTAACTCTCTATGCAACCTCTCCAGCTACCTCCTTCATTCCACAAAAGAGCTCACTTAATCACTAAAAAAGACAAAAGAAGAATAAAACACTCTTTTCTTTAGTAGAGTAATTATGAACTAAATGTTACCTTGCTGTATTGTTTCGAAAATGGAACCCTGCAGTTATTACTTCACAAGATCTCTCTTTCAGTAGAGTAGAGGTATTATATTGTAACTTGAACATGCTGTTTGAGCACTGCTCTTTAATTTTTTGTTGATTTTGCACGCTGTTTCACAACTGGAGTTGAAATTGTGATGTCATTAAAATGAAATTGCAATGTCAATTTTGCTCACTGCTGGTCTATTCATGATGATTGTAAGAATGCTGGGAGTTATTAAGTCTTGACTCACATGACAAATATGAGTGTTTTTTAAAGGAAAACGACAATCCAAAGAGGTAATTTTATTTCTCAAGTTTCAAGCCTTTAGTTATACTCACATGGATATGATTTGAAAAAAGTCTTTTGACGGTGGGAGGGTATGAACAGGGCATTCGAACCCAATAAGGGGTTAGTAGATCCTATTGTACAATTTTCTTTTAAAAACAAATTCCAAACTGAATTTGAATGAAAAAAATTGGATATTTATAATTTTATTAGCGACTGATGCTTAAAAAATGTTCTTTGATAAAGGCATAACCAAATAGACCAATTTCAAAAACAAGATGCCATCTTATCAAACTGATAAACCTACAGTCAAGAATCATTCCAGGATTTTACTAAAGCTGCAGAAATGGCATACCACGAACTAATTCGCAGAAATTGCATCAAAAAGGCCTGATAAACCTTTATATATCAGATTTAACTGCAGAGATTCTGAAATTTATAAAAAAAATAGCAGCTGGAACTTCAAAAATGTCATCATTTACATAAACCATGAAGTAATCTACCGCCATTTCGTATACAATAGAATACTCAATCTACTCACAATATATGAAGATTGGTATATGAAAAAAGCATTAAACGATGAAAAAAGAACTTGGTCAAATGCTTTTGTCATATGTGTTCCAATTTGGTAAGAAATTTGAAATAGAAAAATGATACAAAAACGGATGTCGGCCTCGGAACAAACACTCTGTGCATGGGAAAGCATCTAGTTGGGACAGAAATTCGTTCCCGCTAGAATCAATTAATACATTACCCGGGAAAGTTTTTTTAAGAACTATCTGCAAAAAGAATTTATTATTCAACCAGTTCTCAGAGATATCGTAATGTGGCAGTGGTCAAATCCATTAGAAATTCTCTTAAGAGGTTTTTCTTGAAAAGTGGCAATTAGAAGATACTGAATGTGGTTTGAAATTACGTTGAATCCCGTTGGGATTTTAAATATTTCGATTATACTCGTTTACTCTTTTATTGATAATAAAGGGAAGAAACTGCATTTATAGAAAATATACTGTGTGACCTGATTTGAGATTGGTGAAACGTACAAGAACATACTTCTTATTCTTATGATGAATGTTTCAATTACTGGGAGAACCAAAATTTAGAAGAAATAAGAAGAAATTTTCTGACAGTGTTTGCTAAGTGCTAGGGGGGTCACATCCTTATCGGCAACCGGTCAATTTGCCGTTTTTTGTTTAAATCTAAAATCCCCTTTTCAGCATAATACCAACTTCAATCTTAAAACCTAGTTTAGCACCTGCCTGATGGTACCCATGGCCATATTGCACCATAGTTTGAAGTAAAACCACATACGAATGATATATGTACATCAGGTTTTAGTTATGATCTCAACAAAAACGCGGTTAAATCAAGAATTCTAATGTTGGATTGATAATGGAATAAAAATGGATTATGTCGCTACGACAGAATGTCGAGACAAATATAAAGCCGAAATACCAGGGGTCAAAAATATAGGTCTCATCAGTTCAATATTGGATTATGTTGGATAGAAAGGTTACTTTTGTGATAAACGTCGTCTGTTCTTAATATGCTAGACAACTTTTTGTGATAGAAACATGATGCATTTTGTCTAGCCCATAGACATATGGTAGAGTTTCTCTATTAAAATCATCATCTATTTCAACCCTCTTTATTTTACTAAAGTTATCAAAGATTAATCAAAAATATTCGATTTTTAATAGAAGTGAAATTATTTTTTGTTGTAAAAAACTTTAATACGTAGAAAATGGGTTTTAAGTTTTGAACCCCATGTGTTAGTCTAGGATATAATTTTCAATTTATCTTTTTTAGTCATAAGAATATGGTCTTTATGCAAGAAAACGTGTCAGTTCAATTCGATGGCTATCGTAGATGGTTTTATCCTATAAACTTGCAGACATGAAGTCCAAGGTTTTCAAAGAGCACAGTTTGGTACGTCTTGATTGTTCGAACATATGTTGTCTGTTGGTGATGGAAAAGACGCAAAATAAATGATATTATCGGAGAAACGATCTCCTGGAGAACAATGGCTTTATATTTTATGCTTTCCAGGTTAGCAAAATAAAACAAGATGGCGGTAAAAACGTGATATCATAGAACAATAGAACGGCTGTGATATGTCAGCTTCAGAAAACCCCTGTGTTTCAAAACGATGGAATATTGTCAACTCGGTATACGTTACAATACATGAGTACTGTAGAATGCAGCTAACAGAAAATTTCCATCTTCCGAGTATAAACCAGCGGCTCAGTGAGATGATTGTCAACATTACTGGTAACTATAGGGTCCAATGTTTTTTGGTCATGTTAGGTATGCGCTGATTACAAATATAACCGGTTAATCGGTGTGAATAGGAAGCTTTCGGCCACTATTAGCTTTAATTAGCCTAATATTGGTCCATTGTGGTCCATTCCAGTATAAAGTGCATTTTTAAAATGTTCAATTCTAAATTCGGAAAAAAATGGTATGGTTTGCTATGTTTGGATTTCTACTTCCCGAAATAATTGAGATCAAAATTGGCCAAAACCGCGAAATTACGCTGAATCAGCAGTTTTTTTGAAACTTTAAACACTAATAACTCGTGATCATTTGGTCCAAACATAGAAAACCATACCATTTTTTCATCTAATTTTCATACCTAATCCAACTATCTAACCTGAATATTGAAATAAACATTTTGAAAATGCACTTTATACTGAAATGGACGAAAATGGACCAAAATTAGACTAATTAAGGCTTATAATGGTCGAATGCTTCATATTCACACTCATTACCGGTTATATTCGTAATCAGCATACCTAAAATGACCAGAAAATATTGAACCCCATAGTTACCTATCATGTTGATACTCCGCTCACTTAGCTGCAGGTCTAGCACCAAGTTCTGAAAATTTGGACCAGTTACAATAAAAAAAAAAAAAACCGCAGATCAGTCAAACTGGTTTTACAAAAACTGGAGAAACAAACATTTGTCCTTAATCGTAAGAATAAAAAAGCATCAAAGCGATTGTTGACGAAATCAGAATCCAAATAAATATCCGTACATTGAAAAGATGCTCCTTCCTGCAACAATTACAAGGGGCAAAATGAGTGAAAAATGAATGAAACGAGCAAACCTGCGCAACCTTCCTGCGGACGACGTCCGTGAGTCAGTGCATGTTTTCGATCCTTGATCATAACCAAAGATTTGGAACACAAATATCTCATCTTTTTGATCAGATCATTTCCTAAGAATAACGCGGGGTCCTGATGTTGTGCAACAGATAAGAAAGGGGAGCGGAACTCATGGAAAACGTATTCTCAAATCTGTCATGTATTTTCAGTAAACATATTTCCTGCATGACAGGAGATTGTTATCAAAGATTTTTCAGGTTTTTTTCACTCAATTAATTTCTAGTGTGGTAAAAGTCTTTGTTTTCTCATAAGGGAATAATAGATTAGTAGCTGCTGGAGTCCAGATGAAAACTCATTAACAAAGTGTTGATTTTCTTACCAATTAATCTACAGTACAGCCAGTAATCAGTTTACGTGACCAAAATACTCTGTCCTTTTTATACCTACTTCATTTGCTAATGACGAAAACAAAATTTTTTTTTTTACTTCAACCTTTTTTCCCATTTTCTCTATTTTCCGATTTTGGCTTTCTTAAATCAATCACTCGATATAATCTATGATTTCAGTATTTTCATTTTATTTAAGGTGTTTTAATTTCCCTGAATTCGTAATAACTTCAGTTGATACGAGATGCAAAATTTCTTATTCTGCAAATCCACGAGATTTATCCTTATCCTACATCTACCATTGCCTGGTTCTATGTCAATACAATATTTTAAACCCCTTGTAAACTCCATGTAAACTCATTATATTTATTATTATGAATCCTGAAACTATGAGTAAATGATCATTAATTTACTTACTTACTTCATAAAGCCGCCTGTCTTATAAACTCAACTCAATAAATTTCTCCAGTGCGTCGAAGTTTTGGCTACTTTTGTCGTATATATTTCTTAAGCAGGTATGTAAGGTCAGTTCACCCCCACATTTAATCTTTTAGCAACGCCACTGCCCTTTCCCAACAAGAAATCAAAACTGAGATTGAGATTCTGACAAAGTGACCATGTAGGTAGTCAGTCAAAACATGACTTGTATGATAATAATCCGAGAGGTAAATCACTAAAAAAAATCTCGTACACCTTGATAAAAAATCAATAAAAACAAAACAAAAAAAACAAAAAAGAAAAGAAAAAGAAAAAAATCAAAAATCAATCAGAAATCAAGAAAATATCAAATTAAAATAAATAAAAAATAAATTAAAGATAAAAAAAATCTCATACGTCAAATAAAAAGTGATATACCCTTCAAATGATCCATCAAAATACTTACTCTCTCTCTCAAATCATCTACTTGTAAAAATCACTTTGTTCACTTAAAACCCTTCTCTTACAAGGAAGTAAAACTGAGACACAGATTTGACCTACAGTGAAAATTATTGGAGAAGTCGGATAGGTGAGAGCTGAACGAGGAGTTTGTGAAGGCACGCAGAGTACTAAAACACCTCCATCAATATGTGTTATGACAAACATGAGCTCCCCTAGGACTCCGGCCTTTCACCATTTCTATAAACGGAAAGAAACTAGATAAAATGTATTCATTTACTACGCAATATAGTCGACTCAATCAATGTATTCACTTATCTCTGTGGGATAAGACTCAATGGAGTCATAAAATAACACTCAGATATCGATAAAAAATCATCTGAAATAACTAAAAGAAAATGATTTATGATTCTTTATATGCTTTGTTTTTCCTTTCTTCGTGGTAATAAGGGTAAAACAATATAACACTGTTACAGATATAATATTTTCATACCAATAAATCTAATTTTAATTTTCTAGTTAAAAGTTTCTTCTACGATTGAATTTTGGTTTTTATTTAATTATCTATTGAAAATTTGTCATACAGATTCTACCTTCAAAGAGATATTTGAAAGGCTTGAGAAGAGTGCCCCGTGACTGAATTTCTACGATTTAAGCTGAAGTCAATATATTTCATGACATTTGTCAATCTTTGTACGACGAATGAAGCTATATAAAACATTCGAGTTTCCTTGAAAGATAGAAGAAAATGTTTTTAGTTAAAAGTGTAGCTGTTCTGTTTTATGGATACTGGTATTTGCTAGTTTGGTTCCAAATGTGGACCAACGGTCATTTTGATTCTCTTTTTCTTCTGATTCCGACTGCTAACATGTTTGAAAGGAAAATGACAAAGAAAACGAGGAAACTCGATCAAAAATGCAGTGTATTTTCACTTAAATTGAAGATTTATTTTAGAGTATCATAATGCGCCAATTTGCCAATTTGCCACTCCCAACAAACATATTTCCTATAACAAGTATAAACTGTTACAATATGATGGCACTCATTTAAAAATAAATTCCATAGAAGATGATGAAAATCTAATAAAAAAAATGACCTACTCTCCAAATCACTAATAACCATTACTGATTTTCTTAATCGTTTCTTTTTGGCAGACATATCATTAATTCAAATTGATCATTTTAAGATGAATAAAGAATTTGCTGGATTAAGAATTAAGGAAAATATAACTTAAGTAGAAAATCTTATGAAAAGACTAATAAAAATTCAAATAAATAACCTAATATTCTCTTCTAGTTTAAAAGTATTATGATTACTCTGATACGATCAATTGATATGGTCAATGAAAATGTGATAAACGATCCCAAATATTAGTAAATATATTGAATTGAGTTTTTCTAATTTTTTTCGGTTTTCGGTGCTTTTGTTGAATAATTCAACTCAAAGAGATCCATTCGTGCAAATTCTCGCCAGATGTCTGAGAAAGCAAATACGAATTGAGTGAACCCCCATGTAGATAAGAGCTAAAAAGATGTAAGGACTGACGCTGTTACTCCAAGAAAAAATCCTTTAAGTCAAAAAATAATAACAAAAAATGCTGATGGAATAAGTTGTTTCTGGGAACCTTCAGTTTACCTTTTCTTCACGTACTGAAAGTTTGTCCACTCAGTGTTGTTAAAATATATCTATCAAGAACAGGATAAAAGGATGCCTGCATGAAACTACAAAAAGCATGTGTAAAACCTCAAAACTTCAAAAACGATGGGATAGATTTTAATTTTTTATACATATGATATTTCTTGAACAAGTCCGTTTTTTTACCTTTGATAGAATACAAAGCATCTTTTTTCATGAAACCTTTGTTATTGTCATTGCCATTGTCAATCAATTTCTAGGGATAATATAATTGTTTTTTTGTCGGCTAATGAATTTTCAGCAAGAGACTAAATCTTTGCTCAGTGACCGAACTTTAGAACGACCAAAGTTTGTTTCAAACAGTCAAAAATTTTCGTTCGTATTGAGCCTATTTTTAAGACTCTCTTGGCATAAAAAATCAATTACCAAAATGCTGACTGTCAGCTTATATTTTGCTAAAAAAAAACATTTTTCCCAATTGTGGTTAATTTACGGTCACCAACTGCAAGTCTTCATTGATATAAATAAATTTATCAAAGATACTCATCAACACTCTTTACAAACCAAAGTAGCATTAAAAAAAGTATATTTTAGATGACTCAAACTTGCTCCAAAACACATAAAGAATAAAAAATAATATGTTAAAACCACCAAAATGACCTAAAACAACAACAGCAAAACCCTTACCCTAAAAGGTTGAATTGACATAATTTTTTCAGAAAATGTGTAAAACTAAATTTATGCGATTGAATAAAAAAATGGACCCACCTTAATTTTTCACAGTTTATGAAAAATTGCTAGGGGGGAATTTATCCCATTCACCATCCATTAAAAATAGGGTTCACATGTGTTTGCTTTAGGGCATGCGCGCTTTATTGTGATATTCATCAAAATATATTAAAATCAAACAAAAAATCAAATGAATCTACAGAAAATATTACCAAACAGAAAATTCTATACTTGTTATTTTGAAAAAAAAAAAGTTGTACCTGCAACTGGATGAAACTCTACGCCACCAACATGTTTACACAACCACAAGTTATTATTTTGCTGATTAATTGATTTTCTTATTCCTCTAGAAAAATAATAGATAATAGATATGGTTTCAGGTAGAAAAATTTAATATCTATTTTATTACTTTAACTATAAAACAAAATCCAGAGCTTATAAGTTGTTTTTCCTTTTTATGCATGAAATTGTAACAAAAAATAGAGCCCTTGAAAATATATACAGACATAAATTGTCTAAAATTCTGAAACTCGAAACTTGAATTGCTTAAAATGTGCACTCAAAAACCTTATTATCCCTGGAATAGTTTTCTTTCCATTCCTCATCCCTTACCATCGCCACTTCCAACGATTCAGAGAATCAGTCACCAACATCCCAATAAAAGTAAAATTAACGTCAATATTACCATTAAACTTAACACCTTCACCACGATTCGGGTCCTCATCAAGACATATAATTTAGAGTGATTAAAAATTAGATAGATTTAGTCGCTATACTTTGTACTTTGAGTGGGTCGCAGCTTCGTTAGCTTTAAAGTCGACGTTGGTGTTAAATATCGTGACTGTGTCGTCCTGTAATTCCAGTCTAAGTCGTATTGCTTTATTAAATTTCTTCTGCATAATATGTGCGCAAGGTATATAGGGATAGATAAAAAACTTACCAAAAACAATCCAATCCAACTGAGACCAGTGTATTTAAAGACATCAAAATAAAGAAGGAAAACACCCAGAAAAAAACTTTATTCAAAAAGTATTTGGAGATATATATCGAATGCTAAACTCTTTGATCAATATTTAGATATTAAATATTGAAATCTAGATGTTGATGGTGAATTCAAAAAGATTGTGATTAATAAAAACTTGATAAAAAGAAAAGAGGATATTGATATTAAACTTGGACCATCTTTTGATTCTTGGATTGTTTTGTTCAAAAATGAAAAGAATCTTTTCTCGAACGCGTGGGTGGTCATGAGATGGCAGGAGAAATAAAACATCACTTTATCGGCCCATACTAGCGCCACTTTTGGAACTAAAACAATTGAAAACAATATAATCATGAAATAATATAGCACACTGGTAGATCTGGAGATTATTCAATGTATTATGTATTACTCTCACCTAAGAGCAAATATATTTCTTATGAGGACAAACTGATATGAAATATAAACGGTTCCAAAAACGTGTGTGTTTCAGGCGTTAGAAAAATGCTTCAATTACGCAAATTCACTCCCCTCGGCTCAACCATAAGCGCTACGGGAGAACAGATACGGATGAAGGCTTTTTTGAAGATAATACAAAAAAAGGACCACAAACCGCCAGTATAGCAGCTGCCAAAAATAATGCCGGTTGATTTTTAACACAACCTTTGACCAATAATACATACAAAGATAATTCAGGAATATTACATGAAAAGCCGAGGTATATACAAATCGATCGACAAGAAAATCAGCATAAAAAAGTATTCTTCTGGTTAAAAACCATTGAGGATTGTTCGGAGTTTTTTTTTGTGAGGGGTTACTCATTTTATTTTCTGAATAATGTTTTTCTGCACCTTCTTATTGGCATACTAGTTTCAAATATAAAGTTTTTTTTTCTAAAATTGTGTGTACTATTAATGTGTGTTGTCTTTCAAGTTTCCTTCAAAATTAATTGAATACCTCAATTTCTGTTTCAATTTATCCAAGTTTACCTGGCGAGTACACTATCAATCAACTTAATACTGCCTGAACTCCAAACGTTTGTCTTATAACGTTTTTTCGGATGGAAAATTAGTTTTTTTAAGGAATTGGATTAAATTTCAATTTAGTATATTAAACAGTTACCTCCAGCCCCATCCGACCTTGACATTTGGAATCATGCTACGCATCACAAACATCATCCGATGTAGTCCAGTTCAAATCCTTTACGACATATACTATTTTTCTGTTTCATATAAAAACGAATTTTTATGTTTAAAGATATATTTTTCTTAATTGCAAAAAAATTATCATCATTTACAGTGTTTCAAAATCTTAAATAAATTTGTACTCAACACCAAATTAACACCATTAAATAAGCTTGTCTAAAGAAAAATAAGGTATCAATATGTCTAGAAGGTTGTGGAATAACGTATAACAATAACTATATGAACTGCATATAAAAATAAGGTTTCGTTTCGATCTCCTCTGCTCTCCATGGAGCGAACAACTCTAAGCATGTTCCCATTTTACTTGGAAAAACATGCTCACATATTTCTAAAATGTTTTTCATGTACACCGACAACCTGATCCTGCATTTGTTTGGTGAAAGTTTATGATAAACATAACCCCTGTAACCCCTAATTTATATAATATATCCTAAAAGGACCTTTCCTAAATAATCTCATTCCCCGATATGTACAGTTTTTTATTATAAGATTTTTGAAAGATTGTCAATTCTGTAAAGGGTGTTGAAATTTGTGTGTACAAAGATAACATGAGCCCATAACTCCCAATGAATAATCCCCGCCTATTTCACGTTTGTTTTCGGATTTATCCTCAGTTATTTATACAAGTATGATTTGTATATCAATATAATAAGTAAGCACAATAAACAACCATCACTCCTTCAAAGACAACAGATCATGTTTAATCTGATTTTATCAGGAATTTAAAGGGAATTTAAAAAGGAAAGCACCAAGGGGCCAATTACTGTTGATAGATATCGTACATCTTTTCTAGGAATCCTATTGTTCTTTGAAAATCTTACAGAAATCCCATTTTTTTAAACATAAATCTCGCACGCTTTCTCAGACAGTGATTTACAATACATTTAATGTACCAAACTCTCCTGATTAATTCTTTCTAAGTACTTGAGTAGCCATATAACCATATGGTTTCACTTCTCCAACTAACCCCAACACGTTAACCACTCCGTTAAAAAAACTGTCAAAAATCATAACATTGATGCAAAAACATTCTAACTTTTATAATCTTTAGTAGGGTAAGCAATAACAAGAAAGCGGTGGGTAACGCCCCTCCTCGCCAGCCCAAATAGAAAGATACATGTAGAAATCTTTAAAAATTCGAAAACTAATTGTAAAACCAAAACTATTCATTTTAATCAACATCTTCATGCAGCAAACAATAAACAACTAAAAATTGGTCCACTCATCCCCCGTGCAAAACATAAATAACGGTCACTTTAATGAAAACTAATTTTAATCAACATTTAACTATATTATAATCCCTTGAAAATTATGAAAATTATTTGACTTCAAAAAGTCTACGGGACTCATGACTGTTCCGGTTCTATATGATACGCGTTCCGATACTTCTTCTCAGCATGATTATCCAAACTGAATAATTTTTCTACAAGCTGGAGAGTTTCCTGTCTTATTAAAATAGCTTACTATCACTCTTATTCTAGGGAAGGAATAGGGCTTTGATCGTTTAAACTCGACCCAATTTTCTTCCCGGTAACTTTTTTTGTGGACGAAATCCTTATAGCCAAAAAAGTGAACGTGTTTGGTGTTTTGTCGTGACTGTTTAAGTATAGATATCGAATATCAATGATGCAAATAGTAAAGACTTCAATTTTCGTGTACTAATTAAGTGTGATCATGTAATTAACATTTTAGGCAATTTAGTAAGTCTTTATATAGGTTTCATAGCATGGGCTCAAAAATACAAAGTTATTCATTCTAGAACTTCTTCTTAAGTATTTTCGAATATTTCATCTTCGGATTTGTTGATAGGTCAATTCCCCAACCACTGGTGGATCTAGTCTTTTTCTGAGTATCTTCAAAAATAATTTCACTCACGACTGGTTTAACAGAAGTCCCGAATAGTTTTCTTACCGCCTAGAAATTCATATTTCAAGACCCATTTATCTTCTATTATCATTATTCTACTCTAAAAGACATTTACGATCTAAAATGAGTGTATTCATGAATACACTGAATTCATTCCATATCCAAATTATTAAAAAAATATTGATAACTTATCAGTTTCTAGCCTTTTTATAATTTTTTTTTGTAATTAGAGATTACTCCGCTTTCCCCATCCATCAGAATCATCGTCTCAACTCTCCTTTTGAGCAGATTTTATCAAACCAAACCAAGTATGTTATTGCTTGTTATATTAGTTTTTCTTTTAGCCATCGTTCCTGTTAAGCCTTCTGTTATTTTCTCATTTGTACCAAGAAATTGTGTTATCTTAGCACGTGCATCCTTTTGTAATGAATTCTTTTTAATAAATCCCTCGCTAAAAGATTAATAATATCCATAATAATGTTTTATTTGCACTGCAATTCGCGCCACCTTCATAAATTTGGCCAAAATACTGAAGTTTTCAGCGCAATCCGATGTTGAGCTGTGGAAATATTGAAGGAAACACGCAAAAAATAATTCATTAAATTTTTTCAACGCAAAGATTCAAACACAAAATTAACATTCAACGGAATAAAAGAAATATGATAATTACGTGTCTTTTATTTCGTTTGATACAAATATTTACTCGATTGACCATATCCCGCATTGCACGTCTGATCATGTCAGGATCTCTTTTTAAACTTTCAAATGCATAAGTTATACGGACTCTCAGATCCATAAGGTTAGCGGGTGGGTACATAAATCTTTTTTTTATGTATCTGTTTGTCTGGAAACTCCTCTGCAAACAGACGTTTTGTTTCCACATGACTTTTTCAATCACGATAAGTATTCACAAGAAGTATTCTTTGCTGCGTAGTTAGTTGAGCCATAACTTCTCCTAACATTTATATTACTTGTGAATATATCATCATGTTTTTTGCGAAATAAGGATATTTTCTGTCATTGACAAATTGGTCTCTTAGGGGTAATTCAGATTTACCCATGTTAATCATCATTGTTTTTCATACTTTTTTTAAAAAAAGATTTTAAATAGATTGAACTATTAGTCCAGCTAGAAGTATTCCTTATACGTCTCTCATACAGAAAATGTTTACTGGCCACTCCAGAAACACCAATAGCGGCCGCACAATCAAAAAATGTCTCTCAGAAAATGCGCATGTCATTTTTCTGATAGC
>JAUKPT010000459.1:0-19988 GCA_032273505.1 Nanomia bijuga
TATACCAAAAAGAAGTTTTACGAAGCGAGGTTATCCGTCAAAACCAGCCCCCAGTTTTAACTTAGGTTTACACGACGGTTCTATCCTAAATTTAATGAGTTAAGTTTATGGCTCAAAGTTAGTTTTTAACAATACTTTTTTTCTCCAAACATTTGTACAGAATCATCCTCCACCATTATTCCCACATGTTTCTTGCCTAAGTTATTATCCTCCCAAATACCCAAATATCCAACACCGTTTTTCGTTATATCGTCATTAGTACCATTATCAACAGGTTTCATATCAGCAGCAAAAAACATTAGATAACAGCACTGACAGGTCAGATACCGTATTTTCTAGTTGTATGGTACCTTTGATCTGTGGTTTCATTTCGCTTATTGAAAACTTCAGGAATTTTCCATCTACTTTTCGTTGTATCTTTTTTTAAGTACCTGGCGTCTGCCATGACTTGGTCATCTGATAAAGTGTCTAACGTGTAACTTGTTTTTGTAACTATAGGTCCAACATGTTCTTGATATACTTCGAGTGCCTCGAATATGTTTCTATCATTGCATATTTTTCTTTTTCTTTGCTTCTATTGCAATTTCAGATACTAATTTCACTTTCTCCCTATATTCCGCTTCCATCTTCTTACCTTCCTTGCTTGATTGCTGGCTCGGATCTACTTGAATCTTTCTCGTCTGTCCTTTTCAGATAATGCAAACCATCTTTCTTTCGAATAAAACTCATTCCTTGCAATTAGTAACTGCCCTATTTAAGAGTGTTTCCAAAAACATCCAGCTTTTTTATAATCATTTCCGAAAGTCAAGAAATTCACCTCACAACCGAGATTAGTCAATGGTGCATTGACTTTTTCATAACTGTTAGTCTTCATAAAAATTAACATAATCAATTTGCCTTTGCAAACCTTCACTGACACTTGCTTCTGTCTTTGACCGAAAACATACATTGCCACCACTTTAATCGATTCTAATCTCTCATTCAACCTCTCATCTCTAGTATCCTTTAGAATTCATCCTTCATACCTTCAAGATCTCTTTTTTGATTTCCCTGTCTTGAATTCGTCGTTTTACAGATCACTCTTTATAGGCAGGGTTACCTCTGTGAAAAAGGATAAAGCAACACCATTACATGTCAGAAACCAAGCACTAGTTAAATTTGCATTTTCATCCACTTGTTTCTCAAAAAACTGTTTGATGTACTTAACATGTTCTTCGATTACAGAGAATAGTACACTAACCCTGCCAAATCTGTTTGAGATAATTCCCCTGAAGTCATTTTTCAACATTTTTGCTGAAAACCGCTTAAAACTGCTTAAAAACTTAAAAATTTTAATGCTAGTACAACAGTACAGTAGATAACACACGAAGAACAAAATAAGTATAATAAAAAGATTGGTCGTCTTGTATAGCTCACAACATGAACATTTTCGTCTTTGGTCAACAATGAAGGAAACTTTATGTACAAATAACATTTTTTAAAGAATGACTACTATTTCTTTATTTCGGATATCGATTCTACTTATCAATATCTTTCAAATGAATAGTAACTTGACTATTTTTAGATCATTTTTGGTGGTGACGAACCCATTGTTTATTTGGCAATCGGCAAATTTAAACAATGGTCGGTAGGAAGATGGGTTTTTGGTCGGTAACCGAAAAGTCGATTTTTTTCTTGATCCCATGATGGTTTTGCATCGTTTGGACTGGTAGCAGGAATACCCAGGCCAAAAAGGAAATTGTAGCCAACCTATTGTAAGTCTTTCAGTTCATAAAATTTATCAATTCCTTTAGATTAGATAAGAGAAGACTACAATGGTGAACAAATCACGTGTTGTTTACGAAGTGGAATGTTCTGGTTAGGACAACAATTACATCGGAAAGACGGGTAGAACTATATTGGAACGGACAAAGGAACATGCGTGAACCGATAAAGATAGTCTAATGAGGAAAAAATTTTGAAATTATGAACAAGTTAACAATAAGTTTGATATTTAACAATGAATGACATCTTTGATGAGACATCGGCAAAATACCAAGATCTTGGCAAATGACAACAGTTTGAACCGCTTACTTTTTAGATAATCTGCAGATGAATGCACTGAAGAAATTGTATTGTGATGTAATTTGCAAACTCTTTTAACAATGTTTCTCGTTAACCTTCGCCTATAATCGGACATCGCCTATATCCAGCCAGTTTGAAGATTCGGTTTAATTATGAGAAAAATATAAAATAGGTTGAAAAAAATATTTTGTATATCAAAAGCTACATCATCTGGCTGCACAAGGAACAAAGAATTATCTGCTAGGTATTTATTGTTCTTCAGTAATTAAGCGAAATATAAGGTGTAGGTTTTACGTTTAACATATTTATACATTATAATAATAGCAATTTGCTTACTTTTATTATGTGTCCGGATAATGTCCGGTTTTAGGCGACCCAACACACATGTGCAAAAGCTAAAAAATCTACACAATAAATAATGATTCTTTTTTGAATATTGGGTTTTTGGAAAATCTTAAGGTCTAATCTGAACTTTGTCAGGAAAAAAAAATGCAATGACCTCAATGGTCGAAAATTTTGCCCTTGTTTTAAAAATGTCTGAATAATTGCAAACATCATTTAAATTTAAATTTAGTTCGAAATATAGTAAATTTCTTATATTACCATTGTCTTTTCTTAAATATTTAGAAGACAATGCAAATCATCGGATTTACTTTTATCCTATTGCATTCTCTTTTAAAACGTTGTTTTTTATAAAACGCTCTCAAGATTAAGGCTTCAGTATTTTTCGAGAAAGATACCCAAAACGGTTGGTATTATATGATAATAATTGAACCTAAATTCAGAATAATTAAATAACTTTTGAGATAAATTGAGGTACACTTTAGCTTTTCTACTCACTTGAGTGAAATTGAATAAGAAAACCTTACCTATTTTGTTACACGAGAATGCATTACATTTTCTAACAATTTCTGCACTTCCTGGACATGTTCTTCCTTCATTCTTAGGAGCAGGATTCGTACAAGTTCTCGTTCTTTTCGAGACCCCACCGCCACATGGTTTGTCACATTTTGTATAAATTGGACTCCATGCACTCCAACGTCCATTGACTAAAATCAAAATTTAATCACAAACTTTCATTAATGTCATGAAAAATAAAAAATTATGATGATACCTTTTCGTAGTATATTAGACAAAACGAGGATATGTACTCATACTGGAATCCTAAAGGTTTGTGCTATTTTGATGTACTCATTGGTATCGCACCTAAACCCACTATTTAGTAGAATAATACGCTTCTTGACAACTTCGGAACTCACTAACGTAAAACAACAATCAAAAGTAAATGTCAAGAATAAAAATATAATAAAATAATTTTTACTTTTGCATGTTCTTGTTCCACATCGTTGTTTGTAAACAGGCTTTCCGGCACATGTTCTTCCGCCATTTCTTGGAGCAGGGTTGTCACATGTTCTTGTCATTTGTCTGTAACCACCTCCACAAGTAACGGAACATTTGGTCCACTTCGACCATGCAGTCCATCGTCCGTGAACTAGTTGTAAAAACAGAGTTAGTGTTGGTCACCAAAGTTCTTTTTATAAAGATGACAGTTCTACTACTACTATAAAATTGCAAATTTCTCACAAAGGAAATAAGTAAAGCTCATGGTAATTACTGCATTTTTTTGACTTTGGACTAATATTACTTTTTTGTTTTCAGATGTTCAGTTTTAAATACAAGTGTTTAATTGACTTAACGCTGAAACTGTTCGATAGTTTTGACTATTCACAACGGGTGATCCATAAAAAGTATGCAAGAGTCGAAAATCATACCTTTCCGATTCTTGTAAGTACAAACTAGGTCACATATGTGTATATTCTTATAATGAAAAAGACCCATGTCTTACCTGTTACGTCACATGAGAACGTGTTACAAGCAGCAGGATGATCAGGATGTCCATGACAAGGTAGTCCACCGTTCTTAGGAGGTGGGTTGGTACAGGTTCTTGTCATTTTCCTAATTCCACCACCGCATGGCTTGTTGCATTTTCCGTATCTTGACCACGCAGACCATCTCCCATTTACTAAAGATAGGAGTTGGAGTTGAAAAACATTTATTAGTTATGCAAATTAATGCACATATTGTCTCACCTTCTTGCGATATACTTTGAAAAAGAAGGAGAAAAAGGAGAAAAAAATCAAGAAAAAATATTTTACTTTTGCATGTTCTTGTTCCACAAACTTGTTTGTAAACAGCATTTCCGGCACATTTTCGTCCACCATTTTGTGGATGAGGGTTAGTACAGCTTCTAATTAAATGTTTAGTACCGCCTCCGCATGTGACAGTACATTTGGTCCATTTTGACCATGCAGACCAACGTCCGTTGACTGAAATAAAAAATGTCATACATATTTAATCATTTTTATTTTTATTGGATGGCATAGTACAATCGTTGTGATATAGACCATTCAAGTCGCGGCCGCATGCGGTCTATAACTGTCTTAGAATACGATTTTTTACATTAATTTCCGTTACGAAATAATACGAATATAATATAACAATATACAGCAACAGAACAATAAAAATGGCAGATTCATTTATTTTCTAACGGTAATTGGTCGTAAGAACGTTCCTGATATTAATAATTCATAGATAACGGGCACACGCGTATAAACGGGCACATCGCGTATAAAAAGCACTTTTCTGACATGCTTGAGGACCACCCAATCCCCTCAAAATTTTAATTTGATTTTATATGGTCATAAATTGCTTTAAAATCATTCACAGACTGAAACTGTATCACAAGTGAATAAAGTCAAAATAACTGCTGCATGGAAACTTGGTGAACTTGAAATGATTAAACTATTGAAGAACTAATTTGCGATGGTGGCTCGGATAGCGGGACTTTTACTGGAGTATCAACGAAAATCTTTATCGATGGTAAGGAGGTATAGATATAAGGCCTCGATCGTAAAGGAGTTGATGAACGGAAATGAAGATAAAATATCAGCAGATCGATTACGACGTTTTAGAGGAATGACAAAATATAGGTAGATCATGTAGATGAAGAATTCAATTTAGATGATAGCATTATGATCGGTGACACTCTTGCTGCAAATATTTTAATTGATGGGTTCAGAAAGTCATTTTGTATCGTGAAGATCAAAGCTATCAAAGATAAGACTCCTCGAAAATTTGAAATTGTAATCGACGGAATTACCGTAGGCAAAAAGCTTATTTTAGGCGAGATATTGATAGGTAAGGTGTTAGACGAATATTTTGTTATCATTCCACTAAGAAGTAACCAGAAGGAACATAACCTACTCCATGGCGAACTATATAGTTGGCCATCCCTTCTCTATACACGGTCATACATCTTGCAGACAAAAAATCGAGTTGGGTATTTAGGGACCAGCTGCGATTAAACCACGCTGCTTAGTGTATTTACAACCATGTCTAAAATACGTGGAGACGAATTTATCTTTTGGGTGAAATTATTGAGGGAAATATGGGCCTTTCGTACTTTTTGCTATTACAGTCAATACATTTTTTGTCACGTGCTTTTTACAGCATGAACATAGCATCTTTACATCTTTACCAATTCAACGCGTTCTTGTGTTATTGGAGTTTATACCAGAAAACCTGTTAACATTTTATCGAAAAAACAGGTTAACAAATAATATATAAGACTATAGGTACAAAGTTTTAATTTGTCTCAATTCAACAAGAATGTATCTATTGATAACGACATTTTATAATAATAAAGTTTTCTCTAATGAGGTAAAGTTTGGTATTATGATGATATAAGATGGATAATAATGGTTAATTATAGAATCAGTACATAGCAAAATTGTTTATTGTCATAAAATAATTAAATGTAACGACAGTTCGTATATTCAGTTAATCTCTAATTTTAGGTTGACAAGGGTCTTATATGATGAAATCGAAAGTGTACTTCAAAGAGCTTTGACGAAGGATAACTGGTGAACGGACATTCATCATCTCATAGTCCTCGGTCACGACAATGTCCTCCATTACTCACGCATTCTGTAAAAAGCGCGTGACCAAAAGAATAAAAGCGAATAACTCATTGACTGTAATAGCAAAAAGTACGAAAGGCCCATATTTACCCCAATAATTTCACCCAAAAGACAAATTCTTCTCCACGTATACTGGACATTTTTGTAAATACACTGAGCAGCGTGGTTTGATCGCAGCTGGTCCCAAAAAGCCCAACTCTATATTTTGTTGGCAAGTTGTATGGTCCTGTATAGAGTAGGCTATGATCCAAATCATAATATTTCATGATTAACTCCAATATAGATCGAATTGTGCCATTTCATTGTTAAATTCGATTTTATATAGCTATACCTTTCATCGTGGAAAATTTGAGTGAAAATGGGATATTGGAGTTTCAATTAGATCGAAAAACGTTGATAATTTGGCACGCTGTGCACAACTTATTTTATACAGGATGAGTAAAAAAAAAACGCAACCCGCAAATAAAAGGTCTCAAAATATGCTTTAAAATTGTTATAATTTTTTTTCAGTTATTGTGTTTGAACGAGTAATACTTCGACTACATTTGATCGAAATCAAATCAAAATTTCGCCCTGAAATTGATTTTACGTGGAGGTCAGTCGAGAAAAAATAAAAAGAGATAACAAGATAAAAAGATATTTCAATTTCAACCACACTAAAAGAACAACTTGCAATATAATAAAAGTTCTTGACGTCATTGTTCTGCAGAAGCGAGCCCGGAGATGCCTGGAAATGCGAAAAGATGGCTAAAAATAACCGTTTTATCAATTTTAGACTAAAATTATATCGAGAACAAGAACTTTCCAAGGCATGAGGTTTTTTGAAAAATGTTCACAACATAGAGAACTAAAAGTCTAAGTTAATTTCATAAAAATAATTTAGAGAATTGTTTCCTAAAATGGTGTTTTTTTGATTTTTCGACTTTTTCATCAAATTCTGCACCTTTTTTTGTAGTATTTTTTATCAATAACCTGTATATACAAAGAAAATAATTCATGCCTTTATTTCTTCGATTGAATTTAATCCTACCAAAGTGCAACCTCTTAGTATTTTAATGATTTGGAAGAAACTGCAACCAGTCAACTGGTGAATCTACTTCTGTATGGCCAGAATACTTTTAAGTATTATGAAAGTCGACATTTAATCAAATCAACTATATGAGTTTAATCACAGATATCTTGCGCTTTCCTTCTTTAGTTTCAATGAATAAGTGGAACTTCTGTTTTTCCACCATTAACCCTTGCATATATCTATAAGTATTTTATTATCAGGTGTGAGCAACTAATGATTGGGCGGAATAAGTGTGATCTCTCCGCAACCGCACTACATTGTCACGCTTGAAACACTTACTTCAAATATTACAGCGTAGGATATGGTGAAATAAAAAAGAGATTTAAACAACATTTAAAATTAAAATACATTCGTATTGAAATTCGACAAAATTGACAAACATCCAATTCTTGTCAATTGATGCAAAAATTACAATACATTATATACACTAATTACACAAAATATAATAGTACAAAAACAATTAAGGTAGTCGGTAAGCTCCGCGTTTGTTGATAAAATATGCGTTCTTAAAGTTTTAATCATGTACGAACATGAAATTATTGAACAGTTAATATCCGACGAAAGTACAGATATTTGTTTATGAACTATGTATTACAAAGTTGACACCATTCATTGTTACAAATATGAATGAAGCACCGGGTGGCAAAAAATCTTTTTCTTCGTGTCAGCGAAGATATAAGTAACTAATTTTCGTGTCTCTTATCTAGCATAAATAGAAAGATTTTCTTCTGAATATTATAGGGAATATAAAAATTCGGGTAAATTTGGTCTTGAAATCTATCATAACATAATGCAAGCTAAAAATAATTTACTAGGATATTATATATTTAAAAAAAAAATACATCGGCTTTTCCCACTTCGTGTGAGAATCGTTTCCTTCGTGTCAGCGGCGCTGCCACGCTGCTGTATGAAAAATAGTGGTATTCCTTTTTATTCTCGTGCGTTTCGTATAAAAAAGAAATATGGATAAGCCAAAAATTACACATCGTTTTGATGTGATGATGAAGTATTATTCTTGTGTAAAATTTCCAAAAAACCGCTGATTTCAGCGAAATTTCACCTAATTTCAATCTTGGAAAGTAGAAATCCAAACAAAGCAAACCATTCCTTTTTTCCAACTACTATTAATATACCGATCTAAATTTAAAAATGCACTTTTCTATGGGTGCCCTTTTTAGACTGGGATGGGCCGGAGCACAGATGGTCCTGATTATTTGGTGCTTTGGGAAATAATTGATGGAGTATGGTATAATGAACATCGGTATAATGGTATATGGTATAATGAACATCGATGTTTATAGATGCTTTATAGATATATATATACCAATTTTCATTCCGCTACCCTAATTTGAATTATATTTCCACTAATAGGCCCCACTATATTAGCAAGAAAGCTTTCTATTAACACGAAAGGTTAATAGCAAATTTTTATTGCAGAATGTTAATTTTTCTTTAGAGATGATAATGTCGTTTGTAATCCATTATCTTACCGTTACAATGTATCATATTAGGAGTAGCCTGTATGGGTGCGAAAAATAAAAACTTTCTAAAGATATCGTGGTAAGTATTTCTTTAGTTTATATATGTATCTCAACCAAAATGAACAATTTTTCATGTGATCGCTCAATAAAGAAAATCGCAAGCCCTTAAATAAATGATGTCAATTTTTGCAATTAAGAATTTTTTGCCGAAATTTTTCAAGTTACTACATTGCAACATTTCTTGTTATCAGTATGGATTTGTTCCCCTAATTTTGACCAATGAAGTTCTATCGAAATTATGCACTTTTGACAAATTATCTCGTGAACAAAAACTATCCAAGACATTTATTGGTTTGGAAAATGTTGACAACACTAAAGAATACACTTCTAAGTCAATTTCAGAAAATATATTGGAGAATCTTTTCCTAAAATGTTTACACCATTAACGACTCCAAATCGATATCGATAACATAAAACAGTAATTTGGAAAAATGTTGGCAAAAATTTCTGAATTTCAAAAATCGACATATTTTCTCCAAAAGCCTTGCACCTTTTGTTATTCTGCGATCACATGAACAAATTGTTCATTTTGGTTGATATATATTTTATAGAAACTAAAAAAACACTTACCAGAATTTTCGTCATACAGCCCACTCCTAATTATATCTAGTTTGTCACAGAACAAAAACAAATTATATGGGGATGATAAAATGAGGTGATTAGCAAGTAAGCTCAGTGTGAACACCCACTTTGTTGACAATAGAACATCTTTAGCAGCGTTCGACTATAAATCATACCCCAGGGGGTTAAAAACGGTTTTCATTGCAATAAAAGATCTTCTATGTTTTTTGTATAAATACCGTGATAGACACTTTTTTCGGTTAGTACGTCGTGCGTACGTTATACGTAATGATTAATTCAAGTTCATATTGAAAAAAATTAAACATATTCCAATAATTTAATTATTGTCAAATGGTAAACATTTTCTCCAAACATGATAAAAAATGGTCATTTCTACGGCAAAAAATCAATTTCAATCATTTTAAACGAGAAATTATTTCTTTCACTGTGTTTAATTCATTGGTTTGCAAAAGAAAATGCTATCAATGACAAAAAGGAGATTTTTGTTGTCCATTGCGAATGTGATGATAGATGTCTACCAAATTTGGGTTCAAACACCAGACTAAACAGAAATTTTTTAACAATAACATTCATTAACTCTACTACCTTAATAAAAGTATAAAACTATTAACCATATGAATTTGAAATATAAAACTAATGACTTAAATGGCTGTTTTATTGGCTAGATGTAACATAAGCAAGAAGCAAATTATTTGCTAAAAAGTCTTCTATGTCTTAATTGTCCAGTGGTGGATCATTCGTGACATTATCTAACCAATCAAAACCTTGGTAATAAAATGTCTTCTTGGCCAATCGAATCGCAGTTGTAGCCGTGATTTTGAGACTGTCTCTATAGCAACCATACTATGCAATAATGATTTCTGGTATCTGAGGTTTACTCGGGGATGCCTGATTATCTGTAATCTGTATCACTGGGATCGGCATTGGATTGGTTGGTTTCACTACCGATGGACCGTTGTTCCCGATTTGATTATTAGTCGGATTTTTATTATTGGGGACTGGTACTGAATTAACTGTTAATTTATTATTACCAACTTGATTTGTTGAATTCTGATTCACTGTTGGCTTTTTATTTGGAATTTGATTCGGTGATAATTTGTTAGATTGATTTGATGTCGGTGGTCCCATAAGTGGATCTTTAGGTGGATCTTTTGGTGGATGACTTGCAAAATGACTATAGATAGCCATAACAATAATGGCAGCTATTATAAACTGTCCGATATTTCCCAACAAGATAAACGCCGACAAAACCTTATAAGATCTATCATGAACTTTTATACCAACAACTTCGTCTAAATCTACGGCACCGAGCCATTGCCAGCCGACCATTGACCACGTGACCGGAGCGTATAAACAACACGTAAGCAACCAGGAAAGCGCCAAAAGGATAACATAAGAAAATGCACCTTTAGGTTCGCTTGCAGTATACAGATTCATATAGATATGAACGACGGAGTTGAAACAGAACACCATATGAAGGCCGAGATCTACTCCATGATATTCCCAGCTCATTTCTCCACGTGACTTGATCATGTACATATCACAGACCATGACTGGCATGTTGCAAAAGAACAAAATCATGGTGCCCATGAAAGGTAGATCCTCACGCCTCTTCGATTTGAAGTATACAACCCAATAAGCGATGGTGTATATTATACCAAATATGTAAAATACAGAATAGGCGTAAGCAGATCTGATATACTGCGGGTAGTTGGCGTTTAACGTACTGTTCCTAAACGGATATTCGTCTGATAATCGCTCAATTTCAGGAATACCTTGAACTGTGTTTTTCACAAAGCCAAATGATTCCATGGCTATTTCGATGATCATCACTAAAATCTTGATCATGATGAAGAGAATATCTCCGCGGAGCCCTTCTCCTTTGTCGTCCATTTTGATTTTTTGATTTTGATTTTGCAAGAAGAACAAACGTTATTTGTTTTATTTTAGGAATCTTGTTTATTGAGAATCTAAATTATAGAAGAAAATAGAAGGTTAGAAAAGGAGAAAAGAAATATATATTTGAGTGCCTAATGTATGCATCGAATTTCTCTTTTCAAAGTTTAAATCCAAAATTAAAACTGGTTGACAAAAACAAGCAATTTGTTAAAATAAAATGAAAATCCAGGCTTTCAGATTTTAAACTGGCCAACAGGGAATTTCGCATGAGCTTTAAGTTACTACCATGACCATTCGCCGGGTGCTATTTTTGATTCGCCGGAGTTCGGAGGCTTGGAATCCTTGCTTTCCCCGTCACAAAACGAAAAAAGTTCACACTTGTTTACAATTATTACAAAAATTCTCCTACTGTTCATCTACAAGGCTGAGGCCCTGAATATCCTAATAATAATCAATGAAGAGAAAAATCGTACACTTTTTTTGAATATTATTTTGCTTAATTCAAACAAAAATGCTATTGTATAATCAAAATCATATTGTGAGTGAATTTCCAGATAGTTCTACATGAAATTATACTGCATCATACATAAATCTACAATCAAAATTTGAATTAAAACCAACCAGAAATTTCCCAAGCACTTCCACATCATTCATGAATCACGAAAGTGAATCATTTTTCTATAGTTAGCTATAGCTAAAGACGTCCTTGAAAAATGCTTATGCAACTTTTACCTCGTCACATAATGGACTGTACACATTTACCTGTTTTGGAAAATGGCCAAATAAACGCGAAGAAAAAGGATCTTAACCGATTTTATATTGCAATAATGAGCAAAAATATGAACAGATTGAAATTTGTTCGTATTAATCTACTGTAGCCAACGAAGCAAACATTGTTTACTTTTTACTATCTCATTAAGTTAATCGCCCGGCAATTTATCGAAATTGATGTAATCTCTAAACAACGCAAATTAAACTTGATGATCGAAACAGAATAACAATTGGTAAAGATGAAAATGGAGCAATAAAATAATTTTAAATTTTATTACTTTATTTCAAAAATTGTATATATCAATCACCAACGACAAAAAATGAACTCTGCGATTTTGAAATTTAAAAAATACTCGTTCTTCGTTTCTGTCAAAATCGTAAATAATGATCAAAATATATATAGCTTAAATACATGGCGTTCTATAATAATTATTATAGAACGCCATGCTTAAATATCATCAAAAATATCAAACGCAAAAAAAATCTATTAATTTCTTTATTGTTTTAACCCTTTATTGAAATTCGTAATGAGAAAAACGCCTAACGTATTCCCGTAACTCTTATTCATATCTTTATTCTTCATTCTTTAAAGCAAAAAAAATCTAAATTAGTATTTTTTATTAAGTCTTTTTATTCTTAACTTGAAAATCATAATTTTATCTATTATTTATAATCGAACTGTCTTCTCTTTTCGTAAAATAACAAAACAAACAACGCCGAAAATATTCGGTTATTTTATTGTAAAGAAAAATCGAAACCGACTATTCTATAAATAGACCGACAAAAATTCTCGTTTGACGTCAACCGCACGCAAATTACGCGTTTTAGAATTAGGTAATTTCGTTTTCGTAAATTTTCCGAGACTCATTAAAAGCTTTTACTTTTTGCGTTTGTGTCTTATAAAGAAATTCGTAATGAATTCTAAAATTAGCTATTTATCTCTACGTCGTTAGTGAATACATAAAGTACTTAAGATGAATAACGGAACTACCGGCCGAGTGTCATGCACATCACGTCTGATGCATTTGAGAGAAATTTCGGTTCAATCATAATAGGAGTTAGATTTATCACTTCACGTGTGATTATTAAAAGTGATAAATCAAACTTTTTGACAGGTTCTATTATCTCAAACATTATAGAAAAAAATGAAAATGTTTATTGTAAACGAGGCTGAGAAGGAGATACATCATTTCGGGAAAGGTGCATTTTTTTGTCAATATCGTTGCTTGTGTTGATAAATGTTGCATTCAATTTTAGGTATATTCTATTAATAATTATTTATCTATGTTATAAGATCAATCAGGACAACCCCAATTTTAGACAATACCCTAATAAACTAGATCTCAACTAGTTGCTTTTAATCACCACCTAAGTGTTTTTAAATGCTATCGTTCATGCTCTTTTACATCTTAACCCTGATGAACTATTTTAAACTTTTCTATCACACGCTTATTATAGTTTGTTTATGCTTTATTTTCGATAACATAATTTTTTGCTTTTAAGGAAAAGTAGGGGGATGCTGCAAAAGGGTCATGTCTATTGAAATATTGATCACTCTGGCACATGAATATAGTCTATGCAAGCATTCTCCCTTTTCATTTTTCCGAAACGGTCAAATCGGCCTCGGCAAAAACAAAAACACTCGTAGACTATTTAATTTTACGGCATATTATTTACTTTGTTAGAAGCGTTCGGCTGCCGGCTATCATATACTTCTTACCGCTAAACGCTACCATAAACAAAAAAAAAGTTATATTGTTTGTTGTGAAGGCTGATATTTGTTGTATAAAAAAAGTATATGTGATGTCAGCAATGTGATATTCGTGGTGCTCCAGTCAAATTCATGATTTCATTTACCACAAAACGTTTAATTCCGCTGCGGGAATTATATGCTTCAACTATGGGTTTGAAACAAAAAGTAAAAACAAACAAAAAGAAAAATTGTCAAACTAAACACACAGACATTTCTATATCACATATTTTATAAGCAAAAATGATTTTGACGGTTTGATTTGATTGGTTGGATTACTGAAGAATCTCATCATCAGCGTAATTTCTCAAAAAAACATCAAATGATAGTATTTGAAAAGTGAACCAAACTCATCTTCATGATATAATTTTCAACTAAAAACATCTAATTCGCTTATTAACATCTAATTCGCTTAATAACATCTAATTCGCTTATTTAGCCAATAAATATCATTACTTACGCTGTATCAAAAGCAATTGACTAAAAATGATTCTGCTGTAAACAAGTTTTAAGGTTTTGTTTATTACTCCGTGTAGTTTTGAGTATAAGAAATCGTATATTTCTTTATGTTTCACTCTTCTAAGACATGACTAACATGACTAACTTGACTCAGTGTCTCCTATCACTAAATTGTTCTTGTCTTTGCTGTTCGGTCTTTTCATAATGTTTGCTAAATTTAGATATTTGAATTTATATTTAATAACCAACTTTTTTTATGTAGTTCATACGACTATAAAATGCTTGCTTTTAAGTGAAAAGAAAAATCTGTTCTTCCTACACTTGTTTTATAATATGATGACAGATTTGATTAGCTTAGATTTTAATTAAAGAAGGGTCATTTCTCTTCAGTCACAGTAAAAAGTCTAGTTGTAGTTGAGTTGATATATCCTTAGAAAGATCGTCTCCTAATCTTGGCTGAAAAAAAGTAGAAAAAGGAAAATAACCAAATGCACATTTCGGTCATTGTTAGTACTCTTTTTTTGTATGAATAATTCCATACGAATGTTTACGCTGAATCTTGGTCAAAAATAAGGACGATGACAATGAAAATGACAATGACAATGCTAAAAAGAACAGTAAGCACAATATTATAAAATACAAGAAGAAATTAGGAACTTTTTTGGCTGAGATTTATGATACGATAAGCCACAATGAGCTGATTTTCTTGGTTCTTATAATAAAAAAGTGCTCTACAGTCAGCAGATATCACTCGTTTTTCAATAAAATTCTTATTTTGCTTACATTTCGAATATCTATCATTTAGTCACGGGTATATTTCGAGTTTTTAGGGGAACCTTCAAGAGTGTAGAGATTTAATTCCAGGTGAGTGCTATTGTAAACATTATTAAAAAATAAAACAAATCCAAGAATAAAATGATGTCTCTATAGCGGAAAAATGCAATATTGTGAAAAAGTTATAAATCGTCGAATAACAAATTTGAAACCAATCATTTCTAACTAAGACTATTGCAAAGAACTTTTTGAAATATTAATGAGATGAAATTTATTAGTTTTCAGACTTTTATAGCCATATAACTTCTTTATTCTAAAGTGCTCAAAAACTCTCAAACTCCCAAAAATATCTCTCAACTCCAAAAAAAATCTTTAACTCCCAAAAAATTATATCATCTCTTAAAAAAATCTTTTACTCCCCAAATCTCAACTATCGTACAGAAATTTTCTTGTGATTTACCAAACATTGATCAGCTTCTAATTTTCTTACCAACAATATATGACTTTCTGTTTACTGAAACCCTTCATAATCTTTTCTTTGGGAAATGATATGATCTTAAATCTCTAAGATGCTTTACATTAAAATACAGACTAGTTGAAACCAGGTTCATTTGGTTCCTAAATTTGCAAATTTACAGCTTGATTCGGTATTCGAATGAACAGCAAAATGACAACAATACATTTGGTTGATCATACTAACATGTAGGGTTAAACTAATCTCGCATGTTTGATAACCATTTCTAATTTATATGGCAAAAATTAAAATTTTACTAAAAGTATATATAAAAGAATATGATTTTCATTAAACTGGAAAATCACTTACAATGAGCGAAAACATTTTGATGAATGGCTTTATGTCCAAATATCTGAAAATAATCTTAATCATTGTGAATAAAATGATTCAGGACACCCTACCTTGAATATCGCTTTTCATTTAACTAGTTTTCTTCATGTAATGTTAATTGAAAATATTGTCTCTTTGCTTGTTTATTTGAAAAAAAAAGAATAGATCAACTCAATTTTGCTTCAAAAGGAAAGACAGTTTATCTCTATACGTTCATTTCAATATTAAAAAATATCGCGCTTCTTTTAATGATATGTGATGAAGATGCTTCGGCTAAGAAATGTGATGCTGTTTTTGTACTTTTTACACTCTTTATATTGTCCTGGATTGTTCAAATGCATGCGTTTCTGGTGCAAATATGTCATAGGTGTCGCAGCAAAACCCGCCATTTGGCGATTTTCATAATAAAATGATGAATTGTATGCTTGAAATTGTATGTTTTTTGAGAACCCCGTGACATCTAATACAAATTTGAAAGGACTTTACAAAAAAGAAAAAAACATGGTCTGTGGCCTGACAATTGACAATCTCATTTGATCTCATTTCGTATTTACTTTTTCTTGAAGGTGAACAGTTTGGGGTGGACAGTTTGAGGTGTGTGTGTTTTACAATCATCCGCGCAACTTGCATTTTCTTAGCCCTACTTAGATCAAAGTGACACCCGAGAAACAAAAAAAAAACTAATCAAAAAAGCCTTTCAAGCAAGAAAAATAAAACCATCAATTGAACAGTTTAACTATTCTTAGGGTCTAAAAAAAAACTGCCCCCTCAAAAATCATCAAATAAATACCCAAATTATTACCCCAACCAACCCGTTTTTACAATTTTTACAATCAAGTACCTAAACCAAAAATGGAAATATATAAAAATCAGCATGAATTTTCTTTTGTTTTAAATAATTCATTAGGTTGCACAATCTACCTTGCTTTTGATGTATATCTTCACTGACCTAAATCTATTATGGCTGAACACGATGATTATTTCACCTATTTAATATTTCTATTTTGTTTACTATCCAGTCTATCCAGTCCTTTTTCAATGGACTCTTCTTATTGGAAGAAAACCTAAATAGCCCAGTAATGGTTTTATTGAAATTTTGTTTTGGAACAACATCCCTGACTGTGCTATGTAATTTATCATTGTTTAATCTTATTGAAAAAAGTTATAGTGAGGTGATTTAAGGAAGAACTGAGCAAAACCACTTCACTACAAAAAACAGTGAAGGAAATTCGTCTTACGTCTCTAATCAAATATTCCATGCATCCCACATTCCTTGTGTCAAATGGGTCGTATCCTATGTCCCACGTCTGTTTCAGTCTTGAGAAAGGTTTGAAATCTTGAGCTCTAAAATGTCCTGGAATGCAGTTATACTTATATTGACAACCATAACATCCATAAGGCACGTTAAAAAAGTTGAGTTTATCGTTCTTTTTTATTTGAAAAAATTGATGCGGTTGGGCTGCATTTTATTATTATTTGAAACTATATTCCAAAGGGTATTAAGAGGTTGATCATATGCACCGACTTAATATTGGTTTGAAAGTCAAGACTAACCCTACTAAGAGGGGGTGGGTGATATCTGAACGCAATCTTATAATGATGACTTATAATGTGAATTTTTCCTAACTTATAGTCTTCGGAAGAAAACTGAAGTAGATCCAACTATGGCACCTATTATGACGTCAATGTCAGCAAAAACAATAAAATCTCCTCACACCAAAAATGCAAAAATGTAGTTAAATTAACTTCTAGAATATAAAGTTGGATAGGTTTATTCACCTTTCTTGCATGTCCACACTAATGACGTAATTCAAAGATTTGGAACCTTCAAAATGATATCTAAAGTGTGTAAAAGAAGATTGAAACAAGAACTTTAACTAGATATAATACAGGAAGTTGCTATCGGAGCAAGGTGATCTTTATATCGCAAGAAGCGCCTTTTCCCCTTCTTTTCAATGATGTCAATTTTATCAAAAATGAAGAAGTAAAAGAAGAAAAAGTCGAAAATGGATTAAAACTGAGAATGTTTTTAGAGATCCATTAAAATTAATGTTCAAAACGTGGGAAATCGTTTGTAAAATGAATGCCTTTCTCTTGATTATGCCTTTTCAAGAGTAATTAATACTTTAGCTACCATAGCTTATCAGTTACCATTTTGGTGGTGCCAAACATTGAGATTAGTGACGTAACTCAGAGAGATGAATACAAGAAAAAATACATTATTTCAGTAATTCGAATCATTTTATTGTTCTACCGAAAAATCCATACCAAAAATTAGCTCCCTGGTTCCATCTCAAACAGGATCATTTTACTGCGAGTAATTTTGACCACCAGTCGCCGTTTTCTATAAAAAGCTCAGTCGTAGCAAGTTCACTGAACCCAAATATAAAATATGTAATATCTGTTCATTTGGCCCTTTGAGCCTTGGACCAGTCAATAAAAATCGGTGTACCAAAGAAAAATATATCCATACTAACATATTTAGAGACTATTTCTATTTTGCTACTTTCTGAGAATCTCACTAACAAACCCACTCATCATGCTATCTAGCAACAATCTCAAGCGTTTAAACCATCAAACGTAACAGTTTGAGAAAAAACTTAATACTATCCAGTGTTTATTTCAATAAACTTAATTTAGATCATTATTTATTTGTCTTGTCGTTTGACAAATAGATCTATTCATCACAAAATATAATTAACCTATTGACATCTTAATTTCTTTTATGATGTTATAAATAAGCAGGATGATTCCGGTGAAGTTAACAAATTTTCCTTTGTGGGTTGAATTATAGAGCAAAAATCAATAAATTAGTGTCGTTTCCTATGAAATCAAAAGAAAATTGCTTGAATTGTATTTTTGATGAAAATAGAGTAAAAATGTATTATTTTTCAAGGTATTATCATAGTACAAAATGTTTGTTTTTCCAAATTTCCCCCTTTTCCATATCAATAGATCGTTGCCTAGGATATTGTTATGAAATCATTAGTAAAAATAACTCAATTATAATTATTTTAGTAGATGAGAAATCATTATTCATCAAAGATATTTCATTATATCCAAATTATGTGTTTCTTCTTCCCAAAAGAAATGACAAAAAACTTAAGTCCTCCACTTGATAGAAATGACTTTTTTGTCTTTATCGAAATATCGCTAAATTTTAATTGTCTTATTTTTCATATCTTTAAGTCCTGATATAAGAAAATATCTTTTTTTTTGGAATGCGCAGTATAAAGATTGAAAAAATCCAGTCAGTTTTATACTTTGAGAGGTTTTCTTAAGTATTTGATTGAGAACTTTGAATGACCTACAATACATAAGTTATCTCAAGATTTTCGCAGATTTTCATGGCTTTGTTAAAAGATTTTTTGCATGAAACGAAGACATAATTTGCATCTAAAATAATAAAGAGCATACTGATCTAATCAGTGGAAGATATCGAATATCTTTCAATGAAACGTATCTAGAGAAAATCTACAAATAAGACCACTATCAGAATATCAAGTTTGTTTCTTTATCATATTTGATCTGATCCTTTTCCAAGCTGAACAGTCAGTGGTTCGCTGATATTGAATTGAATTGAATTGAATTGAATTGAATTGAATTCTATTTCAGCAAAAAATAAACATCGTATAAATATAAATTACAAATTACAAATAACAAATAATAAATTACATAATTTCAAATTGGTTAACGACTAAGACAATTTTTTCTTTCTCATGGGTTATTTTTTGCCGTCGGGCATAACTAAAGTAGAGTTTGTTAACTCTAGTTAAGAGCAAGTTATGCAGAGTTCTTTATACAGGGTGTTTCAAAAAAAAGTGTACCCGCCAGTAAAATGTCTCAAAATAGCCTTTAAAATTATTTCTAGATAATTTCATTGATTTTTTCTGAAAGAGCAATGACTTGAGTACATGTGGCCATAAAATCTTTAAAAACGGATTCATATTTCGGCTTAAAATTGATTTTATGTGGAGGTCATTCGAGAAAAAAAAATGGAGATAGACAAATAATATAAATATTGATATTCATAAAACACAAGTACAGCATAACAATTTATATTCAACTTTTATAGTGTTTTTTAGAAATTCTTTTCTACGTGACCACCTCTTCGTTCAATACAGAGCTCTGTTCGCCTCATCATATCTCTCACCGCGCGTCGAACCAGATCTGGTTTTTCTTTAATCGCCTCTGCTTCAATCCGTATTCTTTCAGTGAGTTCATTGATATTTCGCGGCATAGGGTAATACAC